>BPLR01019070.1:0-90393 GCA_021605095.1 Caerostris extrusa | reverse complement strand
ATGTGTCGAAATGCCTAGACAATTGTAAAATTTATTATTTTCTGATACAAAAGCAATTTTCCTCAATAAATTCGTTTAATATTTAAAGTTCTCAATAGGGGATTTCAGAACTGCTAATTATAATCTGAATATGAATTTAGTAAAATTGTCGCTTTTGAATTTTAATATAAACTGCTAATCTTAAACTATTAAATGCCATTTTGATCCTAAATAGGAAAGAAAACAACTATTATAAGCACTATAAGAATATTTTTGACTACTTTATAAACATTTTTTGCAAATTTATTTTAAAATTTTATATTTCTTACTAAATTTATAAATTTTACTCAGAAAAAAAAAAATTACATCAAATTTACTTGATTATAGAGCAGTTTTTAAGATGTCGCCCGTTTCAAAGTAATCTGAATATTTGTGAGCTTAGTAAACTTGTCACTTGGGAATTTTAATATAATTGTATATCAGTTAATTAAAAGGTATTTGCGTATTCAAATTCTTTAAGGCCAAATTATAGTGGTAATTCTGAAGTAAATTTTTGCATAGGTAGCAAACAAAGTTTTTCTACCTGTCAAGATCAGAACAATTATTCAGATTCATTAGTTTTAATTCCGGGTTTTTGTCATAGTATTTGATCCAGCATCTGTCGATTAACGTTTCATTAAGTTTTGGATATATGCATCGTTAATGATTTGGTTTAGTTTGTCGCTCTACGGCCATCTTCTGCACACTTTAGGCTAAACAGACCAGGACCTACAGTTTAAAGTAGATTCCGAACCAATACAAACATCCATGGCACCGCCGGGACTCGAACCCGAAACCTGTGGTATCGAGCGCCAGAACGCTAGCCACTGCGGCCATTCAGGCCCCTTTTATTTTTTAATGTATACCACTTTTAGTTCAAACATTCCATAGAAATGCACCAAATAAAGTTTCAAGTGATGTTTTCAAAGAATTTTTTGTTATTTATTATTTATTCAATAAAGGAATTTAAAACAATTAGACAGAAAATCTTTTTCTTATATATGTTTAACTGGAAAAAAACCTCTTTAATAGAAAAGGTTTACACATGAGTGTAACACTTTGATGTTACACTCATGTTAAGAAACATAATTAATTATTTTAATCTATTATAATATGTATATAGTTTTTACTTCAATAAGTCTATTAAAATGACCATCACAGTCTTGTTAATTAACTTTTTTGTTATTCACATATTTATGTAGATAATATGAAATCAATACGAATTCAACTACTGCATTCGTGTTTTGATTCTAAGCACTTAGCAGAGAACATTCAAAGAAAACTATTTCAAATAGGATAATAATAAATCATTAGTCGTATTTTGCATTTTTCAACAAAGAATACATATGATTGTGCTTCATAAATTTTCCTACAATTTTTAGATAATTGAATTCATGTTCGAGTCTTGAATAAAATATCATAAGAAAACAAAAAGAAGTAATATAATAACTTTGTATAGTTATTATAATAAAACTTTTAGAAGCCCTTCAAAAATGAATTACACAGTCCAGTCACATTAATGTGACCACCACCTACTTTCGACGTCAACGTGAAGTAACCAATCACAAAAAGGAAGGTGGCAGCACATTGCAGTGGAGTATATATAAAGGAGGTCCTAGGGCATTGGAAAGCATTTCAATCGTGGGCGTAATGCAGAAACGTAGCGATTTATGCGACGCCCAAAAGGGCATGATTATTGGCTTTCGGGCCAAGGTTGGAAGCATTTCGAAACGGCTAATTTTATGAACTGCTCGCGTGCCGCCGCGGTAAAAGTGTACCGTACATGGCAAAATGGCACTATCCAAAATCAGCGGCAAACAAGTGGTGCACCACGGGTTATAGATGACATAGGCGAACGAAGTCTAAGGAGATACCTTCGGGCGAATAGACGTGCAACTGTTGAGCAACTGACAGCCCAGATGAATCAAGGGGCTACAAAGAGTGTATCCTCAACAACGGTGCTGCGTATGGGCCTCCGCAGCAGACACCTGGTTAATGCACCTATGCTGACTACTGTTTTTTTTGGGCGACGAAGGCTGGAATTTTGCACGCCAGTATCGAAACTGTACGTCCACAGAGTGGCGACAGGTGTCTTTTTCCGATGAATCACTTTTAATGTTCCATCGGATACATGGACGTTGGTGTATACGGCGGAAACGTCTGAAAGCAAACACCCTACAACAATTGCCGGAAGGATCCAAGCTGGAGGAAGGAGCATTAGGGTTTGGGGAATGTTTTCCTGGCATTCACTGGAATTCACTTTCCTGGGATGCACTCATCATTGTGGAAGGCACGATGGATCAGCACAAGTACGCATCTGTCCTTGCGGGCCATGTCCACCCCTACATGCCAATTATATTTCCTCAGAATGATGACATCTACCAGCAGGACAATGCGAGGTTCATACAGCTCGCAGTGTATGTGCGTGGTTTGATGAAGATGAGTTTGTCGTACTCACCTGGCCAGCAAAACCACCGGATATAAACCTAATCGAGACCTAATCTGTGGGACCACTTCGATCGGGTTGTTCGCGCCATGGATCCTCAACCGCGTAATCTAGTGCAGCTGGCTACGGCACTGGAGTCGCATGGCTCAACATCCCAGTGAATATCTTCAGAAACCTAATTGACTCTCTTCCTGCACGTCTCGCAGCGGTCAGCTCTGCCGAAGGTGGTTATTCTGGCTTTTGACAGGTGATCACATTTATGTGACTGGACTGTGTATATTTATTTCATAAAGAATCATTTTAGAGCTTATTGAATAATATCTGAAGTTATATTAGTAATTGGAATTGCATCAGGATTACCCTTAAAAGGACTACGAATCTAAAGAAATAAAACTGATTTAATGCAGGAACAATCATTAAAATCGTTTAACTTGAAATAAAATTACAGAGCAAATCATAGAGAAATAAAACTAGAATTAAAAGAAAATTTAACGTACATCCTTTTTCTGCTAGGCAAGAATCCTTAGTGCAGAGTAAAATTCCAATAAATATACAAAGAGTATCAATGACTTAACTATCATCAGTCAAACTGGTTAAAGTAAACTTAGCTTTCAATTCCTTCCGAGAACTTATTCTGCCTAGAATCTTCAGGGTTATTATCTTTAACAGATATGAATATGGGGCAGGTTTTCAAAATGAATCTATGACAAAAACCCGTGTCGTTAAATATCATATAAACAATTGAGATATTATTAATAATAATACTCATCTGTCTCACTACTGATCATTATTCGCCTAGAAATTGAGATTTCTTCTTTGCATGCGCGTAAAAATTAAAATCGTTAATTAATTTTAATTCATTGGTAGTTTATATAATTTATTTAATTTCACTTTGTATTAGATTTGTTGTAATAAAAGGCTTAATACCTTAATTAAATAAGTTGAATGGGACTTTTATTTGAGAGGTTGGGGGAAGAGTCATGTTGTTTAAGAAAAGGAGTTATAAGTATTTACCACTAAATGTTATTACTTCAAATACAGCATACTACTGTGCCCAAAAAGTAAGACCAGTTATTTTTTTCAGAAACTTTTTATTTATTCTTCCAAATTCGTACTTGCCTTCAAAGTAATCCCGTCCGGACACAATCCGCACTTATGCCAACTTTGTTACAATCCTCAATGTATGCTAAAAGTCATCGGCAAGGATGGTCTTCAAAGCGCGCTGTGATTCACATTGAATCTCTTCAGTTGACTCGAAAAGGTGTCCCCGGAGTGGCCTTTTGAGTTTAGGGGGATAGCCAGAAGTCGCATGCTATGAATATGGTGGTTTTGGAACGATATGGTTTCATTTTTGGCGAAAAGGTCACGAAGAATCGATGCAGTGAGCTGGCGCATTCAGTGTTTTCGGTACCAATCGAGATTTGACGTTTCTGAAGCCCAAAATGGAATTGATCGATCCTTTTGAAACCAATATCATCTTCAAGGTCTCTAATTGTAAATCGACGGTTTGCAAGCACCAAATCTTTAATTTTTTGGAAGTGAGCTTCGTCGGTTGAGGTGGATGGTCAACCAGAGGTCTCTTCGTCTTCAACGCGTTCTCTGCGTTATTTGAACTGTTTATACCACTTCTAAACATTTCTTTCTAATATAAGAATGCTCACCTGACTTTCTGCAACATTCTATATGTTTCCGCAAAACCAAATTGAATGCTCAATGAATTCAGACATTTCAAAATCGCCCTAATCAGTTTTAGCGTCTCACAAAGCCAAACGTAACTCAAGCACTAATGAATATTTTGAACACACAGATGTCAAGGACAGTACCAGCAACCTAAACGAGAAAAAAAATTGAAATTCCATAAGCCCCGGGTATTTGAATTGAAAATTGGTCTTATTTTTTGGCATAGTAGTATCAAAAATTTCGAAAGTGGAGAAACGGAAAGTGCACGCGAAGTTAAAAGAAGTTTAATCACTGGAATTACTCAGTTTCACCAAGCGAAAAGTGAAACATTAGAAGCAAAACCGCGATATATAAGTGAGGCATCTAGGGATAAAAAAATCAACCCATTGTGGACAGCCGTATTTAAGTAATGAAAATCTTCTTCTATTAAAGAAAATGCCATCTTTATTGCGTCATAATCGTAAGTGTATTTTACACTTAATAACAACTTCTTAAAAGTTATTCAAATGCCTATCTTTTAATTATTTAGTAAGATAAAAATTTCATCTGCAAATCTGCAAATAATAGAGTTATAGGGATTGCGAGGAAAAAATCAGGGAGACTTATCGAGATGGGCATTATATACATTATTGTTATTTCTGTAAAAATCTGATCACAAACATTACATGAAAATGTTATAATTAAGCAGGCAAATGTTGATTAAATCAGCATTTAAATCGTCTTGTGTTATGAATATGACTTTGATAAAATGATTTTTGCGTTAAAGTTTTGTTAATTAACAAAATATCAGAAAACTATTAACATTTAGTTAAATTTTTTGAGAAATGAACGAAAGTAAAGAAAAACGAAAGAAAGAATACCAATAGTAAGAGAAAATGAGCAAATTGAAAGTTCAGCTTTATGAGTCAACGATGAGAAAGACTTAAATAGAGTCGAACGCAATACAAGCAGCCGAAATAGCAGATGAGCTTACAAAACAGTTAAATATATCTTTATTAAAATAAGAAAAGAATCTAAATCTAATGGATGGAACAAATTCATTAAAATTAAATTTCAAAAATCATTGAGTGAAACGCACGTAGCAAACATATTAAATTATACTGCAATTTTGATGATATCTTGTTTTATAAACAATTTTCCTCAAATACGTTCTGTAACATTTAAGATATATGTCGTAAATTGCCAAACAAGAAATCTTAATATTTGTTAAAAAAACTTTTAAAATTATTTATTTATGTTTATGTGCATATATTACACAAATATATTATTTATTTACTTGTAATGTACAAGAATAGAATTGAATTGTAAACGAAACAATAAATATCTCTCCCTTTTATTTCATGTTGTAAGGAGTAGGATCTGAATGATCGAGTGGCTAGCGCTCTGCCACTCGGTACCACAGGTTTCGGGATCGAGTCCCGGCGGTGCCATGGATGCTTGTAATGGTTCGGAATTCACTTTAAGCGGTAGGTCCCGATCTCATATGACTGTAAGTGCTTCACGGAGCAAAAGTCAGACTTCTGCCTGCGGGTGCTCCATCACAACATAAGCTGCTTCCTTCCCTTCAACTGTGAGTCAATATGGGTTCGTAGGCTTGATCTAGATCAGATATCTACCCAGTGGGATAAGTAACAACAACAGGAGTAACATACATATGCGAAATGAAAGAACAATAAGTAACTTGTTGTTAGCATAATGGTTAAATTCTTATATTTATACATATTTTTTATTCTATATATTTATACAGACACTAAAATCGATTTAATTCAGGTCTTTTCACTCTTCAACATTCCATGTCAAGATATATTTAATTCGCTAGCAATTACCACTGAGCTTCTCCCAAATCTATGTACCGGCATAAGTGTTCGAATCTCATCATCCCCTCCCACACCGTCAAAGTTTTGCAAATTAAATTCCACACAACTGTGGTATTAAGCAATATCCGCCCCTTCCCTCTTTGTCTCTACTGTATGAAAGAGAACGAAAGCGCTCATTTTCACTCATTCGAACAACCCCTTCCTTCCTTTGTCACGACCTCCCAGCGAGGTCCAACGCTGAGATGTGTTCAAAAGTGGGCGAGCTCTAACGTTTTACTTCTCGCAATCCCAATTAAATTCTGACGGACGCCCCTGGTTCACCGCGGATTATGACGTGTTGCGTTTGCTTGCTTTAATGAGATTTCAATAAAAAACAATACGCCATTATTCTTAAACAAATAATAAAACATTTATTTGAAAATATTAATTTAACATATCAATTGTGAAACGTATGCACTAGTTCTTATAATTACAAGAAAGTTTTATTACAAATGTATATTAAAACAAAGGAATAGAGTCTTTCTAAATCCTATTGTATAAAAATATCAGGTTCTCTATATATTTTAGTTGTTTATGCCCTCTGGTGTTTAGAATATAAAATAATTTTTGACTATTTTTTTTTTTTTTTTTTTGCTTTTGTTAACAATGACCTTTACGTAACAATATATATATATGAAGTATAACTTTAATATCATGAAATTAAGTTTGGATTTGTTTCTGGTTTATAATTATATATATTTTGATTTTTTAAAACAAAATTTAAAATAAATAGCGTTAAATCGAATGATGGATGTTTCTTGATTAGTATTTATAAAATAGCTTTTAATTTATAGCATTGGTATTAAAAATATGATGGCATAAAATCAAACGAAAAGGATATATACAAGATGGAATTAACTAAAAAAAGAGCTTGCATGTTATTGAAGGATAGCAAAATAAGGCAATTTTTTTTAATTAATTCATTATTAAAGTAACAAAAAACGCAATTAAAATTTTTTTTGATGAAATTATGCGTTTATTTTAGAATTTGAAAAATGTTACTTTTATTTACACAGAGAGAATTACTTAATGATTTAATATTTTGAATAATCCTCAAAGGATGGTGATATTTATGAAATAGTCATTACTTGATATTATATATGTTCAAACTCAATTAAAGAGCAAGTGATGAGAAGTAGGTTAATTAAGTTCCCAAAGAGAAATTAAAATTCAAAATATATTTTAAGTGTTATTTCTCTGGTTTTATTCTTAATTAGGTTTGTTTGTATTTCATATCCCTATTTGTTTACACGCTTGTGAAGTTAACTTTACATTTCAATTTTATATTGAACAAAAATTTATCCGGAGATTTTGAAGGAAAAAAGATGTTAAAAAAAAAGTTTTTTGTTTCTAAAACATTTCTAATTTATATTTTTTATCGCTTTCAAATTGTGTGATTTAGTTCATACGAAAAATTATCGTATCACAAGCATTTTAATAAAATTAATTTCTATGAACATCAGCTACAAATATTAATTTCTTAACTTTCTAATTTATTTGTGCCATATATTATGAAGAAATTAAAAATTAAATGTTCATTAACATACTAAATTCATCAAAAGTTTGCTTGCTATCAATAAAATATATGAGTAATGTTTTGGGAGAGGGGTCCACGGCTTCCTTGATCACTTCCAAATTTTTGAATTTTCTTCTAGAACTATTTCTTAAATTACTTTCAAGAGTTGTTTTATGCATATTTAAATTTCTTTCATGAGTATTTTGTACATAATATTTATTTATATTTCTTTCGCAGGCTATTAAGTAAATAATATAAAACTGTTAAAAAAGAACGTCTGGTGAAAGCAAAGACAATTTTTATTTCAAAGTGAAATGAGATTTTTCTAAGAAACAAATCGCTAGGAGTTCTAAAAGGTTTTTGTGTTTTTAAGATTGCTGTTATGCGTTCTGTTCTTGCAATGAATTCTAAATTTTATGGGTAATTTGTATAGCGTCACAGCCTATTATCTATTTCGTCCAGTGTCCTTTCTTTAGCGTCCCAGCCTATTATTTTATTTTATTTTTTTATATATTATTTTAATTCTAACATAGTCCGTAAGCACTTTAAGAAACATTTCAATTTCAGACATTGTTTTATTAAACAAGTTGAAATGGCTCCTAATTTCTTTATGTTGTTTCCTATAATGTGCGGACGGTATTCAACCATTTTTGCAATGATTTTGACTTTCTACAAGGATTAATTTAATTTTTAAATGAAAATAAATACAACTTGAATATCGATTAAGAATAGGGTTTAATTATTGTCTGCATTACTGAAATTATCACTTATTTTAAAATGTCGCTGGAATATAAATAATGACTCGAAGGCTATATTTTTATTTTTATGACAAAAATACTCTTATTCGATTAACAAAAATATATGAAAAGGATATTTTTAATCTTTTCACAAGTGAAACAACTGACATTAATAAAAAAGGAAATACTTGTAAAAGCTAACTTATGAATGGAAAGAAGATAAAAATACATACCCAACACAAGTACATATACTCCTTATTATACGTAAAATCTCATCTCCTGTTTTAAAAGAAAATTCAACTCCCAAAGAACTATCATCTCTAAACATCTGCATGGGTACTGTGAATAAAATTCGGTTTTAAAGGTATTAAAAAAACGCAAATTATATTCACTGTCAAAATGTCAAAAACATGTTTATCAATGCAAGACTACGTGCTGATTGTTGCATGAAGATTATGGGGCAAATGAAAAATGAAAAACATGTACTTGGATATATTTGGACTTTCTATACAACTTCTTATAAGCGATGACCTAAAACAAATCATGAAGATTGGAAGGTTTTGATGGGAGGGGGACATTTTGTGATGGGGCAGAACCATTTTTCCATCGAACTCTTTTTGGGAGATTCATTCAATCTCGTTTATAGCACCATTTTTAACATCGCGGATTGATAATCTGAATTGAATGTAAGCTTATTGAAATAGTATTATACAAAATGTTTATGTGTAAAATTTTTTTAATCAAACCAAAGTTAAGGATGATTTCATTTTGAGATCTTAGTTCAGCCTTTCAAATTGAGAGAGAAATAGACCAGACTATTTTTAATAATTTGTTTGCTCATTTTCCAAAACTTAAAATATATCGATTTGGTATCGGTAATAGTTAATGTATTACCTATTCATTCCTATGGTCACTATGGCCCCTATGGCTATACGTTATTCCTATGATGAAGAATGGCGTATAAGGCCCAAAATTTTAAATAGTTTCTTTAATCAAGTTTGCTATATTAGTTAATTTTAATAAAATTTTCTTGATTTTATTACTCCATTAATGAGAATGAATAGAACTAATTGACTATTATTGTGGAGTATTAGAATATTTGCCACATGTGTTCTTTAAATCAAGACCAAAGCCGCTTTAAACACAACATTAAATATTTAAAATAAGTATTGAATTACATGAACATAGTTATGTATAACCCGAAGTTTCATATTGTGTGTTTGTTTGCTTGTTGAATGCAATACATGAACATAACAAGAACATAAGATTTTATACGTTCAGCTTGAATTAAGAGATTGAAAAATATTTGTTTTAAAGATACATTAATAAATTGAATGTTTTCCCAATGCAAATGGATTTACTTTTATTATGTTCTCTAATTTTATTATTATATGTTTTCAATACAAAATATTTTTAAATTATAATTTAAAAATTTATATGGTAAATGGTTAAAAAAAAATAACATACATTTGTAAACTTACTTCATAAAACATTAAAATCCTTGGTAATTATTTACTATACTATATATATGGTGAACTAATTTTAGATAATAAAAGCAAGTTCTTCATGTTTTCGATGATAATAATTAAATCAATCTTCAATAAATGTTTAGATTAAAGTATATCTTTCCCTTCCTAAGAAATGAATGTAATTAATGCTAGTGACAAACTGGGTAAAGTATTTCACGAAAAGTTTATTCAATGTAATTAGATTTTTTAAGGAATTCTTTAGAATTATTTCTGAAGCTTACCGAAAGCAATAAAACAAATACACAAATCAGAAAGTTCTATACTACTACTAGGAAACACCACATCAAATGTACATATAATATTTGAAGAAAGTGACTAAATTTTTAAAGTTTGGTTTGATCCATTTTGTTTCTAATTGTCTTTTGTCCAGTTTTAGTGAATGAATTATTATCTTAACAAATATTTTGACAATAAATTCCTATTTCCCAACTAGAAATATTAAAGATAAAGATGTTAGATAAAATAAAACTCGTCTTAATTATAATAGATCAAAATAAAATAAAAAGCCCTTAATTAATTAAAATTTAAAAACTTTTATTTAGAAGTAGTAAACCTCATAAATAAAGCAGCTTTTAAAACTGTTGATTGAATGAATTTTATAAGGCAGAATAAAATTCTTTAAAAATTATTTCAACTTTTAACAAGTTTAAAGATTATAACAATTTTCGAAATATTCATGGAAATATTTGTAGAAACCTTCCGAAGCCAATATTAATCTATGGAATATTAACATTTTAAAAATTCAAAGGTCTCGATTCCAAATTCGAAGCATGTTAAATTTTAATTGTGAAAATCAAACTTTAATTATTTCAGACTAAATATGAAATAGTTCCTTTGTTCATGTATATATATTGCATTGCTTTGTATATATATATATATACATATATATATACATTCACACACAGAGTAAATTAAAAAGCTAAAAAAAAAGGAAGGAAGAAAAATCCACAAATAATTTATTCTTGTGCAATGCACAAGATGCAATGCAATGTAATGCAATGTCTTGTGCAATGCAATGCAATAATTTATTCAATGCAAGTTTATTTTATAAAATAATTTACGTGGGTGTATCCATTATGTATATATATTTGGGTAAATTAATTTTGAAGCAATTTGTTATTTTATTCCATACGTAATATTATCTTCATTGTAACGAAATATTTTTCATCCAATCAATGTAAGATGTAATATTTGTCGAAAACATTTAAATTCTTTAAAGATTTATTTGATTCATCTTCTGTCTGAATGCATTTTGTAAGTTTTCAGGCGTGGATTATTAATTTAATGAACATTTTTAAATGAAACAAATTTTCAAAATAATGTAGAAATATTTTTTTTTTTTGTAGTTGTTATTTGCGCTAACGAATATATACTATTTGGTTTAAATTATTTCTTTCAAAATATATTTGATTTCTATTTAAATTTTAAATATCTTACATTTCCTAGCAGGATTGTTTCATACAAAATTGTGTTCTATTTATTTCTGATATTTTCAGTTTTAGAATTAAAAATTAATACTAAATATTTATTCTTTTACGAGTTATAATTAAAATATCAATAATGATTACTTTGAATTACGGTTTGAATTTTAAAAGCTAGTTTTTCACTCTAATTTTTATATTTACAATTAAAAGCTGTTGATGTGGGTTGAATAAGAAAAACGAAAAATTTCCCAATTTAGACAGATAACATTTCACTAAAATTTTTGAAAAGGATATGCTTGATTTGTTGTATTAAAAAAGTTTGAATTATAATTACGGTCATTAGCCATAATAATAAATTTATAAGGCTTAGATATGATCTTTTCGATAAAAATCAAAATTTATTCTGAAGAAATAAACCATTGAAATGATGCTTTCTCCTTTAGTATAAGAAAAAAAATTCGAAATGCCTTTACAATATTATTTTGAAGCATTTAAACAATATTTATTATAATTAGTGCTGAGGGATCTTTTACGAAACTACAATTATCTCTATTTTCAAAGTCTATAAAAACCTTTAAAATGGCAATAGTTATGCACCTATAGTTCTTACTTATTGTCTTTGTAAGGTTAGGGTGTGGGTGGTGAACGCCAGATTAATTTATGTCTTGAAAAAAAGATCTTTTATTTATAGTAGGAGGAGTTTCTGGAAGGAGTGTGCCATGTCCGGAATATATTAAGTAATACAAAATTAGGCAGTGACAAAATAACTTAGTTTCAATGTTCCGTGGCATGGAGAAAGCCTGTGACCAAATTTGGCTTTTGCATTTTAAAGGACCTATACGACATGGGGTGTGGGGCGGAAACTTCCTATTTTTATACAGAATTTTTAAAGGCAAAAATGTTTAATTAATAGATAATGTTTTACCAATTTTTTTCAAAATGAAAGTGCCCTACAATGTAATGTGCAAATTGGCATTCTATTCATTGTTAAAATTAATACCATTTTATGTCGAATTCCTCCATATGTAAATGATTCCTTCTTTGTGAATGATATTCAGATTTCTTACTCTGGCGTGGATATGACTTTTATTGAAAGACTATTTTAGACTGCTATAAGTACAAATACTTAATGGACTGAACAAAATTTTTATACTCAAGGCATTTTTCTGGTCGTCAATTTTTGGTAGAGATCAAAGCAAAGATACATGGATTTGTAATTGCACGTGAATATTCTTGATTTTCGAAAAAATTCAAATTTAAATTAAACAACACAAAATTTAGTTAAGGAAAATTGATCAATGCTTATATTTTTATTCATAAATATTGTTTGATTCAAGATAATAATGCAAATGCCACTATAAATAAAACATAATTGAAGTGCAATCGAATATGTGTAGCCAAACTAAATAATTCATTATAAACTCCCTCAGAACAAAAGAAATTATTTAATAACAAAACTATAAACTTCTTAATTAAAGTATTAACTTTGATCCCTTTAGAATGAATACATTTTTTAAGTATTTTTCATTCAAAATATTCCATTATATTGCTCGTTATCATTATTTGCCTCAGGAAATGCTAAAAGTGAACGAATTAAAACTATACAATAAAGGTAGTAATAAGAGTTTAAATTTTTTTTGTAGATTTGCATTTTATTGTTTTTTTTTCAAATTAATGATTATAGTTTGCTTTTATATGTGGCCTATACACCCACGCATCAAAATATTACATTAATCATAAATCGAATATGTTTTTATTTATGCTTATATCAAAAATTAGTCATTTAAGTAATTCCAATTTTGTCCCGGTGTAGAGGATTTTTTTCTATAAGTTCTTCAAATATCTTTCATAAAAATATCAGATAACTATTTTTCCCTATTTAATCACATATTAATGGTCGTATACAAAACAATTTCACAACAGTGTCAGTAACCCTCAATACTCTTCCTGCTTTCATCAACCTTGTTTAGTTTTATTTTCTAATTTTATTTATCATATTAATCTATCCATAAATGAATTCAGTTTTATTTGTTTAAATCATCCAGAAACCATTTAAGACTTCAACTCTTATAAGCAAATATTTTCCAAATCAAATAAAATCTTAATAAAGAGAAAACTAAACGCAAAACAAATGTATTAAAGAAATAAAAATAAAATAACATAAAAATAATAGATAACTTTATATATTATAATGTGTCTTGATTTTTTTTTAGTAGTCCTCGAACATTTTCATCAAAAGTTATCATATGTTAAAATGTATCCGAAAATAAAAATCGAAGTGCCAGTAGAACTAGTAGTAGATTCTAGTTTATTTTCGTTAAGTAAATATAATTTCATTCATAAGCAATAGTTCAATAAAAACGTATTCTTCTTTCTTCTTCATTGGCGCAACAGCTCGGCCCATGATGGGTAAAGGCCGTCCGCCTACTAACAGATTTCGAGACCGGAGACGTTTCCTTTTTATGGGGTAAAGTTGTCAGCCCTATTCCCCTCTCTCTTTTCCGCCCAAAAAAAACCTATTACTCTATAACATTAAAATATAATCTTAATTATGTTAAATGTTTAAGGAAAGAATAAGTTAAAATGTGATTATATGTAAATATGTCTTTGTATTAACTCAAGTTCAAACTCGAACTTATTTAATGATATAAAACTAATTCTGTATGATATTCGCCGATTTTTCTATAAATACATAAAAAAAAATTAAGTGTATATGAAATAAGTAGATTTGGTCATTGTTGATGAAAATACGTTAAATTCATCAGCTCTAGGTTTATGAAAAAAACGTTATCTGCTTCTTTTGATTTAAATCAATTAAATTCAGAATTCTTAAAAAGGATTGAAATCAGATATTGGGAGGTGTCCTCGCGTATAGCACTAAGTGGGCTGTATATTATGAATCACACTCACACACTAACAGAATGATCCACAGGTTTAAAACTTAACAATCACTTTATTTCACTTAACAGTCACAGCCACTCACAGCCGTGTTGTTTCACTCTTGCCGATCTGGCACGACACTTAATACTGGATTTCTGTGCACGCAGACGCATACATACATTTTTTCGCCGCTAGTATCCTTGCGCGTAGGCGCGAACATACCGTCCGGCGTTGACATGTTCACATTCAACCACTTTAGAATTCAAATATTCACAAAATTCTCATATTATTCACTGCATAAACTGATCACACAAGAAATACACAATATAAAAATAAATTTTCCTAAAACTATTCACAAAAAAGCTGATCGCAAAAATACACAATATAAAAATCAATTTCCTTCATTAACACTAGGCAAAGGTACGATATTAATTAAGCCTTTTATATATGCCATTTTTATCTTTTAAAGTAACCACTCGTGTTACTTTTATCTTCGCCTGGATGAATTTTGATAATTATGGCCAAATTCCATTTTAAAGGAGAATAATTTTCAGGATTTTTATTTAATAGCTTATTTAAATATTCCGATGACCATTTTTTCCAAAGATGTTGGGTCTTTTTTTAACCAATTGCCAACGGCTCAATCGATTCATAGGAGTTTCACTAAAATTAGATTCAGGCAATGCAACCAAAGATGAACCAATTAAAAAATGTGTCTTGCAATCCAAAATCTATTTCGTATCAAAGATAGGGTTGTTTTAGCACCTGCATGAAAATATAAAGCATGACAATGATTATAGCAATAAAAGTAAAATTATGTTTAGCAGGAATAATTAGTGGACATTTTTGGTTCTAGAATAAGTTAGAGTTCTTGAGTCTTCGACCCACGCTCAATAATCCATCATCATCTAGAAATAGACACAAATTTAACAATTCACTATTGTTCGGGATAGAAGTATCCTTCTCCGAGCTTTGAATTTCTTTTATGAAAGTAGTCCTCTGAATGTTTTCAACAATGCGCGCCAATAATTGTGAAAATTCACTAATTGTTAGAATACCAGAAGTTCGATGTAATGGGTTTCTTGTATTGCTATTAAATCTTTTTTTGCACCGGCGATTATTCTCTTGAGTTTTGTAGTTATAAATAACATCTAGAGGCTCCACAATATGAGTCAAGCCACACACATGATTTGCTGTCGACAACTTTAGTTCTCTCGAAATCATATCCTTGTCTTTAGTTGTAAGATCTCCATCCACAAACCGCACCGGACCTCCAGGAAACTTGTCATTCATTAAAAATGGTGTATCCACCATAATTCATTCTCTACCACTCCACCATAATTCATTCTCTTGGAGTATCTGCATGCAGACCACGACAAATGATGTCAGCACTATTCATTTCAGAACGCACAAAACGCGATTTTGATACGCGATTAGACACAAATATTTTGGAATAACACGGCTCTTTCATTATCATTTCACTTCTCTTCATCGAGGCCTGGATGGTTTTCGAATCTGGCCACAAAACAGTTCGAGACATATCACTTTTTAAAGATGTTTTCTGTGCACTAATTTGGATAGTAAACACGGCAGCACAGAGCTCAAAATGTGGAATTGAAATGATTTTGATCGTGGCAACTCGATAACAACTTTTAACACAATATCGCAACTCGCAACTTTTAACACAATATATCTGATTTTGCCAAACACTTAGGATCTTCTTTAAGAGGCATTTTAACCACATATTTCCCCTTCTTTATCTGTATAAAATTATTCTCCTAATTTTCTTTACATATCAGATTTTCATTATTAGGAGGATTGTTCGTTTCTATGTTTTCTATTTCCGAGAAAGATTTAAAAAATTTTATCTAATTGCTAATAATTGTCTCTAATTGATCCACAATGAATATTCTCATTTAAATCACTTGTAACACTCCCGGAACAACATATCCGAAGCACGAATTTCGTAAAATTAAGCTAGATTCAGGGGGATATATTTTCCCTGGTCTCAAAAGGTTACAAAAATCCTCTGCGCCTAATAAAATATCTGTTCTACCTTGAATGTTAAATTGTTGATTTGCTAACTTAATATTACTGAAATCATACATATTAACTTTCAATATTTTACTGGGACTTACATTAGTAATTCGAGGAACAATTAAAAATTTCAACTCTCTTTCGTAGCTATTAGATTTATTTTTTAATTTAGCAGTAACTTGCGTTTTAATATTTAAAGACGCATCATTTTATCGGATACCACTAGATTAGTTTTTATCCAGTTATAAAACAGGCCATTGAAAACTTGATCTAAGAGCGCTCTCACTTCATATGAATTTTCTGAATTATTACCTAAATAACATTTAGCTGTGCTCAATAGAATTGTTTTGAATCCACTTGACATAAAACTCATAGTTGCAAATAATTTATTACTATTTCGAGGAGTGCTTTCTCCCGGCGGGTATAAACTTGTGAGCGGGGGGGAAAACGAGGTATTGGAACTGATTTCATTACTTTCTTTCTTATACAACTCATCCGGATTCTCTGCGCTTTCCGTGGGTAGCGTAAACTTTTATGGTGCTTACATTTACAAAAACAAGATACTTTCGATTTACAATTAGAAACTGAACAATTAATCTGTAAACAGTTAAAGCACATATGGTTCTGTTTAACAAGCTCAATTCTCTCATTCTCTGTTAAATAATTTGGACAATTAGAAATATGGTGATTTTTAGTACATAAAAAAACTATTTGAATCTTTAATATCCGAAAGAAAACAGCACGGACACAAATTTTGAATTTTTTTAAACTTAGTTTTACTTTTGAAAGCCACTTGTGCTTTCGTAAATTGATTCCCACGTATTGATGCAACATAAATATCACATTCTTCAGCTAATTTTACTGGTGGAACCAACTATATGCTTGTCGTATACTTATGTGAGACTCGATTTCTCTATCTAAAGTTTGAAATAATTTATCGGAAACTATTAATTGTTTTAATGTTTCAAAATCGGACACTTTTTCTTAATTTCAAATAATATTTAAAATTAGTAGTTAAGCGTGACGCAACTGCACATACGATTCATTTAAGCTCTTATCTTTTCTAAAATTGTCCAAGCGTGCTTGTGGTGAAGGCTCATACTCTCGCAACACAACTGAGTTAATTGTCTCATAGTTCATGATATCTTTATCATTTAAATTAGTTATTATATTAGAAGCCGCTTGCTGTTTTATATTGTTTTGTTCTGTTCTGTTTGTTTTGTTCTCATTGCTCCAGTTGTGTCTTTCTAACCGCCATTGGAAATGCATATATATATATATATATATATATATATATATATGCATTTCATATATATATATATATGCATTTCCAAATGGCGGTTAGAAAAGACAATAACTGAGCAATAATATATATATATATATATATATATATATATATATATATATTTCAATTTGCTTTGAAAATGAAAGAAATGTCTAGCGCTAGTCGTATGAAATGCTCAAAAGGCATGCTTACAGTAATGGAAGATATTCGAAATAACCTTCAAGTGAATGCAATTAAGTTCGAAGCACTCAATTCAATGAAAGCTTATTTATTCTATCTCAAACTGAATCTATTCAACACATATTTAATGCTGTTTACAGGATAAATAAAAATCCTGTTGAATTTCGTTCGACTAGTCTTAAATAATTATAAAGGTTTTTAAAGATTTATTTAGTCAGTAAATTAATATGTCGTGGCAGCTAGCATACCGGAATCTTAAAAAAGAGTCGATTGGGAAATGATGGATCAAAGTAGACTACATCACTGCAAACACTAGGGGGCATTAATGCTAAATAATTTAAAGCAGTTTTATCTTTGCAACGAAGTATTGTTCTCTGGTGATACATCAAATTGTTGCGAAAGATCTAAATGAATGCAGATACCCCAAATAAAAATACTTAAAACACTGAAAATGTGTTAGGAGAAAATGTGTTCGTTTGTTCTTTCTACAAGCTATTGCAAATATTCAAACAACTTCATTTTATCACAATCCAATAGTTATTTAAGTGAAATGGAATCTGCTTATCGATTTTAGGTAAACTTATGTACTTCTGCGGGTACTTCTGTCTGAACCTTAAGTGATGATTGAATAGTCCTGAAAGACAAGAATATATACTGAAAATAAAGAAATTCTACCGTTTTTTAAAAACTTTTTTCCAATGGCATATTGGAGCGATTCATCGCTGTTCACGGGGATTTTGAGTGATAAGAGATTTATTTAAAAAATTTTTTTCCGGTTGTAACATCGGAAAGTTGCACTATAAGAAGGGGGACTAAAAACAAATGTGTGATTTTTCAATGATTAATTTCTTAATTTAATTTTTTTTCAATGTTTTACGAATTTATTTTGTTAAACTAATTAAAATTTTTCAATTTGTTTTTTTAGTAAATAAATGATTACAAAATTTATTTCGGTAAATACATTTATTTTTTATTTTATTTTTTTTCAAATAATTATCATAGAAAAAAATTAAATTTTTCAATTCAATATTTTTTTTTTTTTTTTTTTTTTTTTTGCAAAAAAAATTGCATTATTGTTTTGCTATTTTTATTTCTTAATTTTTACAAATAATTATTTTGGTAAAGGAATTTATTAATTTTTATTATTTTCTTGCATAAATTAATGGTAAAGAAACTAATTACTTTTTATTTTATGAATATGTTTTTACAAAATTTTATATTTTTGATAAAAAATTTATTTATTTTTTAATTTAATTGGAAAGAAATTACATTTGTTAGCAAATAAATTTTTGAAAGAAGAAAAAAGTAAAAATAAAATTGGGAAATATATTGTTCAATTAAATAACTATCTAATAAATTAATTTTTTAATAAAGAAACATTTTTAAAAATTAGATCTCTTTAGAAATTTATTCTTTACAAATTCAATGGGGCAATTTTTTTAAAAAAATTATATTTTGAAGAATTTTATTTTAAACTTAATTATTTTCTCATTTCTTTTTAATAAAAGGCAAAAAAAGAAAATTTACATGGCTCTTTTGCTCGAAATCTTATTTTTGTACAACGTTTTTATATTAGACAATAATTCTGTTTTTATCATGTACACACACGCACTATATTTATAAAAAAGTTACTCATAGAATATTACTAAATTATTTTCTAAAAACAATACTTTCATAGATATTTAAATTATAATTTTAAACTTTTATTGAATTTGCTCCACCAAAACTTCTGTCATTAAAAATAAATCTGTATTTCTTTAAAAACAGTAAATATTTTCTTTTTGTGTGCTTCCCTAAAAATCCTTGTATACAACTTTTTGTTCATTTATTAGGGAATACTGATCCTATATAATAAAAACGTATTTCAAATAAGCAATAAATTAAAAAAATAATCATATAAATGTGTTAAGTATTATTTAAACTATGTTAAATGATATCCTTACATTTTTTCATTAAAAGATACATTGAAAAACTTTATATTTTTTCTGGGTTTCACTAAATCCTTATTAAACAATCTTCAGTATATCATATAAAAAAAAAAGCATTTAATATTAAAACATATACTGGCATAGAGAAACCTAGATACGAACACAAAACCTTCCAGAATTAATGTTTCTAAGTATTCACCATTTATTGAAATTTAAGATAAAAACTACAATATATGATACAATAAACAACAGCGATATTTTGTTTTCTGATAAAAGGAAGACATACTAATAATTCAAATATTATTTTATTACCATCAATGCGCACATCAAAGCGAAATCCATGGGTCTCATTTTGCATACCATTGTTTTGCATTTTTTAGTACTGATTCGTACTGAAAAAGTTTCTTTCTGAAGATAACGTTTCTATTAATGATATTGATTTGATAAACGCATAACACTACGTTGCTTTCTGTGTGAAAGGATTTATTTATCTTAATTTTATTATTTTTTAACAAGCTGGATCTTTCCACAAACTGTGGACTCAGGTAGTAGATAATTGTATGGTGGTTGTAACTTTTACATTACGGCTAATGAATAAAAATGTTTGAGTGCGAACTAGTATTTATACTTGCGAAAGCAGAAAAAATGTAAAACATTTGTTAATATTTGATAAAACATATCATCTTTAATAAATTGACTATTTTGATTTATACTAAAAATACTTATTATGTCTTTATTATTTTTGCATTTTAGATTTTACCTCATTTTTCAAGTTTCACGGATTCTTTCCATATTTACGCTTTGAATTCTGCTGTGACTCTAGTTGTTATTTAGGAACGAAACCCATACGAAAAGAATAAAAAAAACTAATGCAATTCTGGTAGAGACTTTAATATTTGTCGTCTAAGAGTGTATGGAATTATTTACAATGAATCATAAGATAACTTTCAGACCAAAGAGCCTTTTCACAAAAGAATTCTGCATAATTAAATTAGGTTGATTTCGAGCATAAAAACATAACAATATAAGCATATACTACAATCCATTCACTGTACATTTTGTACTCAGAATGTACTAGAATTAGGAAAGCAATTTTCTTTATATTCAAAATCCTTTTTGTATTTCTTGCATGTAAGTTGTTTTACAGAAATTTCTCATTCACATCTCTGTCATAATTAAAGAATGATATCAAAACATATTATAAACTATCTGAATAACGGTTTTAAAATTAAAATAATTTTATTGTTTATGTTTTTTAAATAAACTTCATTGCTTAGATTTAATACATAAAATAATCCCTTTCTATAGTCAGGTTATTAGAATAAAATTGAAATGCATGGGTTTGTTTTTTTGATAGGTATGTGAAATAAATATAAAAACCTCGAAAGATAATCAATTCACCAGAAAATATTCTCTAAACGACCAAAATAAGAACACATTTAGCCTTAAAAAGAACATCAACTAGATATAATACCTAAAAATATTTAAATAACAGGTCCATAATATAATGAGGCAGGTTATAAAGTAGACCTTCATATTAATAAAGCATTAATAACATAATATGTAAAATTCTGCACTTTTTATATATATATATACCAAAAGGCAGGATCCTAAATCTTAGTTGTCCCAAATAAGTAAGAAATAAATAATAAATCCATTCCATTATCATCTTTAATTTCTTTTGACAAATTCCTAGAATTAATGCTAGATTATCCGATATATTTTTTTTTAATTAAATTTTGATGCACAATTCAATATTCAGGCTTACAATTTTCATAAAACATAAAAGATTTATTCTGACTTACTTAAAAAGTTTTTTTGTCAAATGTTTAAAAATATGCTTTGAAAACCATATTACATTTAAACTTACACTTATTTAATGTTTTCATTTTTTCCTGCGTAGATTTTTCCAATAGAGAAAAGTAAAAATATTTGTTATTCATATTTTTATAATAAATGTACTAAATAGAAAACAAGTTGCATAGCAATTTGAAATCTTTCTCTTTGATTATAACTGTGCCAGATCTTTACAATGCATATTGTAATGAAACATGGAATATATTTAAATTAATTAATCTTGTATCCATTTCAACCACAGCAATTTTAAAGACCTATATTCTGCATCAAATTATATTTTAGGAAACAGAGATTTCAAATAAATTTTTGTTGCCAAATGGGGTTTCCAAATTTCTATTTTTCTCATTTAACTTTTACTCTAAACTCAATAGTCTCAGAAAATTGAAGTCAGAGGAAGAGAGGATATCCAATGGAACTTGCTTTTAGTCTGTTGAGAAGCTATTCGATCAGCCCTTTTCAGAAAAAAATACTAATCAACGCCCCTTGTAAATGTAAGTAGGGAAAAAAGCATAAAAGATATTCTATATAAAGAAGCAAACTCAAGATGTCTTCTATTTAACAAAATTATTGTATTTTAAATCATCGCATTAGCCACAAAATAAAAAAAGATAATGAATGATAATGAAAATAAAATTACAGATAATGATAAAAAATGATACTAAAGAGAATGAATTTTGAGCACTCTATCATTTAATTAATCCTGGGTTTACTTTTTGGCATCAGTATCCTTAAATCTCTGCGATACGTCATTTTCAGTTAGTTTCTTTTGTTGAAAAATTCCTCATCACATTAAATAAAAAAGGAAATGCAATTGAAAAGTTTTGTCTTAAAGGTCATAATCTAGGATAAACTACAACTATATGCTTTTGCAGCTAGCAATGTTTGTAGCTATCTTTTTTAATAGTTGACGAATAGTTTGCTTATAATATTCTTTTTATTTCCTTTTTAAGATTTCAACATCAAGTTAATTTTATTTATTGCCTACATTTGCAGTTGAATCTATTATTACTACATTTTACATGAAAACCCTGTTATATACAAGTTGTTGAGTGCTTATGGACTGGAGAGAAGTGGTAATAAATGATAATGGCGACAGATAAATGTTGGCCAGCATTTAAATTCATTCTGCACTTAGCTTATGGGGTGTCGTATGCAATTTTGAAATTCCCGGAAGAAATTTATAATTCCACACATGTTGTTAGGATTTATATTAGTTATATTATAATAGTGGAATGTAATTTCCATTTTATAAATTCATATTCTTATTATTACTGTTTTTCAATATTTCTTTTTTTTTTTTTTTTTCATTAGCACAGTAAAAGTATTAGTATAACGATATTTAATTTCTTTCATTTCAAATATTATACACATCAAAGTATATGGAAGTTTTACTTCAATGAAAAAATTATTTTGTAAAAATTATAACCACAAATATTTCTTTTTCAAGCTGAGAAAGAACGTTAACGATAAGCTATGCTTGTCTCTTCTTTTTTAAATCATGAAGAATTGTTAAATTCGACCAAAATTGATTTTGTAAATTGAAAAAAATTAAATAATTAATTTTAATTTTAAATCAATATGTTTATATCTTATTTTATGACAAGTATGATAAGTTAGAATCACATGAAATTATTATTTGTAATAGCATTATTATTAGTATTAAGTTAATTAATTAATTTTTGAAACCTTTAGATATCACCAGAACACAATTTAAATATGCATTTGTTTCTTTTTTAAGAAATGATTATTTTCAGACAAAAGAATTCAAAATAATTATTTGATTTTTTAAGAATTCAAAATAAATGTTAATAAAATATTTTTAATTTAATGCTTTCTTTTTGTTATTAACATCAGAAAGTTTCTCATAGTGTTATTTTTTAATGAATAGGATACAGTCCAATTATTTATTTTTATAAACATGTTCTTCTCATAAAATATGAATACAGTAAAAAAATGGACTAAAATCTGATTTTGTAATTATTTATTTAAATTTTATTCCATGTATAGAATCATCAAATATGAAAAATAATTAAAAAATAATTTAAAAGTAATGCATATATCTAATGAAAATTAACTAATAATTTTAAGGCAAAAATATATTTAAAAAAAAAATTCATTAATTTAGAGGTACATTTAATACCTTCATTAGTATTAGTCATTTATCATTATCCTTCATTTATATTACTCTTCATGAGTCATTTTTAGAGGTAATGTTTCTTCTTTTAGCTCTGAACTTACAACGTTATTTTTGTGGTGTTGACTCAATTTTAAGCCTTAATTAAATAATAACACGATCCTAGAAACAACTAACTGCACTGTTTATCTAACATATACATTAACCATTAGGAATTCCTCAATAACCGATACCACAAATTACACCTACAAGTTCGCATGTCTTCAGTGACTTATATAATTGGAAAGAAACACTCACATGAAATAATTCACAAACAAATTCATAATTCTAAATATAAACAAAAGTGAATTTGTTATTATTTACAAATTTAAGTTTGAAGTAAATCTTGCAATTAACATTATTTAAGTAAAAGTGAAATTCGGATAATGCATTAATAAAAATATAACTTGATATAACCTGATAATTTATTATTGATATATTATAATCATATTTAGTAATAATGCCAATGTCAGGTAATGATAAAATTTATTTAAAAATTATGTAATGCAATAGAATATAAGATTATGCACTCAAAAATTAAAATGTGTACAGATTAACATTAAAATAAAAAGTAAAAAGTATATGACTTTAGTAACTAATTTACTTTTTACATGTTTGAATTTTAAAATTGATTTTCTTCTTTTCATTTGTGAAATGACTTAAACTAAATACTATTTATGAAATATATTTATTTTAAAATTATTAAAAACATTCTGCAAAAAATAATTAAATTTATAATTTATAATTAATTAATCATTATTAAAAATTTCAATTATTTTTTAAAAATTTAAGTTTTTAATTTAATTTTTCTCTTTTACATCATATGGAAAATTTCTGTTGAATACACCATGAATGAAGTTACTATATTAATGAAAAGTTAACGCATTTGGATTCAAAACTTCAACTTATTTCGAATTGAGAAGCTCAGCGAAACAAAAATCCCTCCTGGTGTTTATTAAGAAAGAATACAATAAACCTACAAGTTCATGTCCTTTCCTTCGTTCTCTATGGATGATATAAATCTGTTGATAGTTCCTGGTGTGCTTCAGAATTGTAGTGGAAAAATATGCCTACTTCCAGCTTTAGTAGAGTAAATAAACTGACAAATTTGATAGCAACCTGTTCCTGGCCAATAGTATGCTCAATTATGAATCTGCTAACAATCAGCCGTTTTAGTTGAAGATCAACCTGAGCTCTCTGTCCTTCAGGTTTGTTAGCAATGTGAGTCAAGTAATATTCGAGCTGAGGTTGATTGATTACAACCAACCAGTTCAATTATATGTACCGTAACACTATTATGCACGATGGCGATTGTCACAATGTATATACAACATATCCCATCTATAGTCAGAATGTCTGATAGAATTTTATGGGTTTGCTCTCATACGATATGTTCGTATCCTGGTGGTCGCATGCATGTTTGTTGGTGATTCGGAATCCATTTTAAACTGTAGATCTCGATCTAATTAGCCCAAAGTACCAAAAAATGTCCGTAGAGCAACAAACCAAACCCATACGATACACATATATGCGGCAATTTCCCCTATAAAATCTTACCTAAAAAGCTGCTTCCCCTCATCATTATTGGATTTACTGTTCATGTGTTCGAAACACACACAAACATAGCATCAGTACGTATAGTGCTAGAAAGCTAAACTCAGTACGAATTAACTTAATTAACTTAACTCAGTATGTATTAGTTTAAATAATTTAATTAAATGTGCATGGTGCTATAAAAGAAGTATTTTATTCAAATGGAATTCAAATAAAAAGTATGGTTCGTATAAGTATACTGGCTGTAGTTTTTCAACGTCAATATCTGTGATGAGGGGAAATAACGATTCGTTATTTCTCTACTATACCAATCGGCTTTTTATGCCAATTGTTTGATTGGTGTAATACTGTAATCATCATAGTATAGTGCAGTATTATGCACACTGATACTATTCATAGTTTGATCATAGTAGCGCATGATACTATATATAATAATTATATTTAAAGAAAATTGTGAATTATAAGAGATTTTTTTGAAACTCTTAATACTGAATACTTTTGTCAAAATTACTGCATTTTTTTTTTTATTGACTTAAGAATATATTTATTTAATTATTAAATATGATATAGTTTTAAATGAATAGAGTCAATTTAATATATGTAAAATATATTAAATACGTATAAAAGTATCACAAATATAAATAACACGTTGAGAACAATGACGACATTTACAATTCTTACTGCTTGAGCAGAAGATTACTGAAAAAATATTTTAAAAGTATAATTTTGGTATGGAACATTGCAACTATAAAGGTTTTTGCGTACAATTTGTTTTTTACTGTATCATCTAATCATTTTTTATTTTTCGCTTTATACGCGCATGCTTATCAGAAACATTGCATTACTGCGCATGCGATTAGAAAGCCTTTTGCTAATGGAATCTATAAAATCAACATGGCCGTAAGTGATGAATTGATGTAAAAGTAAAAGTAATTATGAAATATGGAAACATATTAAAACTTAAATATTTAATTTAGATAAATTAAAATATCTTTTATATTCCAGGATCCTACGCCCAGTAGAAATTTTTTTAATTTGCATTTAAAAGTCGATAAGTATGCTCATCTATCAACGATCATTTATCAATATATGTTCATTTACGGTGATGAGCAACGAAAACACATCTACGAATGACGAAAGTTTTCCTGTCTACTGTCTTACATTAAAAAAATTTTATCATATAGTTTAGTTTCTTTACTTAACAGCATTTAATACTAATTGATTCTAAAATTTCCATAACATTCTGTTCAAACTTAGTAATTTTCAATTCATGTACCATAATATACTTTGTTTATAATGATGCTTGAATAATTAAAATTATTGAATAATTAAAAAAAATACTTTATTGTATATTGACTTATAAATATTCAGCTTTAATTTGCTGAAAAAATATTTTCCCCTCCTTAATATTATAGTACAAAATTCAAATACAACCGTATTATTGATGCATATTAAGTAGTATAAAAGAAGTTTTGTTCAATTTACGGATGTGTGAGAATTCGATCCCCACCCTTTTTTTTTCAGTAAAGATAATGACAATTAGAAGAAAAATAGAAATTGAAAATAGAAGAAAAAAACAATCTAAACTCGGAAAAATAATAAGATTTAGGGAGGATAAAATAATGGATAAAATATTTACCCACACTGAAGGAAAAAAAAATTATTGTAGAGTAATGAAATTTGAACAATGCATTTGTCTAGTTAACATGTTTAATTGATTAAATCTTAAAAATCACAGGTTAATTTAAGATCAAGCAAATGCATTTCAAATGTAAAATGCTGTTACATTAATAGCCGGTGTAACCAGAATTTTGAATGCAAGTCTGCAAACGTGCATGCATTGTGTCATGCAGGTGCCGTATGTCATTTGTGGTATGGAGTTCCATGCTTGTTGTGTCAATACTGGGACGATCAGCGCTGGCTGTGGAAGATTCTGGAGTTGCCGTCCAATGATATCCCATACCTGCTCAATTGGAGATAGATCCGTAGGCCAAAGTAACATGTTGTCTGTAGAGCATGTTGCGTTATAACAGCGGTATGAGGACGTGCGTTATCCTGTTGTAAAACTCCCTCTTGAACACAGTGTATACTGGGTGGAACTATGTGTTGTGTTTCTGTCAGTGGTTTTCCATTTAATGTTTATGTTCATCTATGTTAATAGTGCCAACGGCCATACCATTCTGGATATACCGGTTCTCGTTAGATCATCGAAGTCAAACATCATTGGGCGCGGTCAGTACTTGGGTGGGTGACCACCTTGGGAACACCGTGTGCCGTTGGCATTCACAAATTTGGGACCTGAATGGCCGAGTGTTCAAGCGCTGTGGCCCTCGGTGCCACAGGTTTCGGGTTCGCATCCCGGCGGTGCCCTGAATGTTTGCAGTGGTTCGGAATCCACTTTAAGCCGTAGGTCCCGGTCTCCTATGACTGTAAGAGCATCACGGAGCAGAAGTCAAATTTCTACCTACGGGTGCTCCATCACAACCGAAGCTGCTTCCTTCCCCTTCAATCATGAGTACGTATGGGCTCGTGGGCTTGGCCAGCCAAGTGGGATAAGAAACAACAACAACAACAACATGTTAATAGTTGGCAAACATTGTTGCTGCTAGTTTCGTAACATCAACATGATATTCATCAAGAGTATCGAATCGAATTGCTGTCATCATTATTCTACTGATTAGTAAACATAAATGTACAAAATTTTTATTTGAGAAGTTCTGAAATATTTCAAAATGATCTTCTAATAAATCATGTTATGACATCAAGACATTCACATATATTCGATTCTTCCTTCTGAGTGGCATTGCATTACTAAGATTTTCTTTTATTTTGGACATGGATTACAATATTTATTATCTAGACAAATATTATTGTTTTTACAAACTTCAATTTAACAGCATAACCACAGATTTTCGTCATAGTGCATGTATCGCTGCTAAGCAGTGAATGAAATGTTAACGTACAATTTAATGCTTTAGGATTTCAAATCAAATCTTTCATGCTGAACAAGTTCATTTTGTTATGTTTATCTTGTTTATTTGTTTATGTCTCATGAACATGAGACATAAAAGAATTCTATATTATTCTACAGCTGTATATTAACATCTCATTCATAATCTTATGTTTGTCTCTTATTATTGTCCAACAAATACCTCTGAATAGTAAAATTTTTCATATTACGCAAAGGTTTATACTACTTGCCATTAAAGTTGCAACACCAGGAAGAAATGCAGATAAGAAAAATGATGTTTATTGGATAAATATATTAAACTGGAATTACAGTTGACTAAATCCTGATTCAAAAGATAATATAGATAGTACAGATCCTGATAAATCAGTACCCAGAACAACCACCTCTGGCAGTAATAACATCATTTATACTCCTGGGCATTGAGTCAAACAAATATTGGATGCCATGTACATGTACAGATGCCCATGCAGCTTCAACACGATGCCGCAGGTCATCAACCCTAGTGACTGGCAAATGGTGACGAGCCAGTCGCTCGGCAACCATGGAGTAGACGTTTTCTATTGGCGAGATATCTGGTGAACGTGCAGGCCAGGGCAGGGCAAGAGCCGAAATTTTCCGTATCAAGGAATTTCCATAAAATACCGGACATGCGGTCCTGCATTATCCTGTTAAAATGCAGGGTTTCGCAGGGCTCGAATAAAGAAACGGGACCAAAGCCATGGGACGTAACACACCAGAAATGTAACGTGTGCTGTCAAAGTTCCGTCAATGCGAACAAGAGGTGACCTAGATGTACCCCATACCATCACGCCAGATGATGGGCCTGTAGGACGAGGACGAAAGCACGCGGCCAATGTGCGTTCACCACGATGTCGTCAAATACGGATCTTGATGCTGTAAACAGAACCTGGATTCATCTGAAAAAATGACGTACCGCCATTCGTTCGTCGTTGATCTCACCATTGAAGACGTTCCTGTCGTGATGCAGCTTCAAGGGTAGCATTGGTCTCCGTGCTGAGAGACCATGCTGCTGCAAATGTCGTCGTCCTCAAAAAAGTGTCTGCACGTCGTTGTTCGTGCAGATACTTGTTGTCTTGCAAAAGACCCCAATTCTTCCCCCCTGTCTTCTCAGCTACTAGTGATAGGTGGCCGTTGAAATCCAGCACGGCGTTCCGTATTACAGTCCTGACCCATCGATTCCATATTCTGCTAACAGTCAATGGATCTCGACCGACGCGAGCAGCAATGTTGTGATACGATAAACCGCAATCCTGGTACTCTACAAATAAACCGAATAAATCGCAATACTGGTACTCTACAATTCTACCTTTATCAAAGTCAGAAACGTAATGGTACTCATTTCTGCTTCTTACATGAGACATCCCACACAACTTTTAACCAGGCAACAATGTTCAAATGCAATTGGTGTACAAGAAACCGGCTGAATAATATGCTCATTTAAACAAACTGTAGATGTCGCTCGGCGCCTGATTTGTCTGAATGCGCTGAAAAGCTAATCATTTGCATATTGCAGCACTTTCTGTCTTTTAAATTTCACATCTGTAGCATGTCGCCTTCTTGGTGTAGCAATTTTAATGGCCCGCAGTATAGTTAATTTTCGATACATTTTCGAAGAGTTAGTTCCAGAATGACTTATTGAATCATAAATTATACTCCATTATAACAAAGTTTTT
Source organism: Caerostris extrusa (assembly GCA_021605095.1). Lineage (NCBI taxonomy): Eukaryota > Metazoa > Arthropoda > Arachnida > Araneae > Araneidae > Caerostris > Caerostris extrusa. The sequence continues at coordinate 60,628 of BPLR01019070.1, read as the reverse complement.
ATATTATTAATACAAATGTAACAATTACAGTGATTTTTCATATAAAATAAAATAAACTTTAAAGACATCAGAGCTTCAGAGAGAAAACTGTCAGTTTTTCATTTTATCATTTTTTTACCTTAAAACATTTGATTATCATATTTTTGAAAGATTAACTCTTGGAAAGCAATCAAACATCAGTTTAATTAAAAAGTGATCATTTAAATAATAAATATTTATTTAGTTTTATCTCTTATTCCAAATTAGATGTTCATAACTCTTTTGTGAATAATAACGCCTGAATCAAGAATCTATATCTAGGTAAATTTGTTTTATTTGTACATTATTTATTGACCAAATTTGTTTAATTTTAAAATTGCTCTAAATATACGAGATATTGTTGGGAAAGGATAATTTTTATTAAAATGTGCAAGCTTGTCAACACTTGCTGTCATCATAAGTGTTTAAAAATCTTTAGCAATGAATATCAAAAATATTCGATAAATAACACCATTTGGTTAAAACCCATTGTGGTTAGTTTGCTATAATCATCGAACCAAATACTAAAACACTATTAAATTAAAATAATACTTCAAAAATTGTTCTTTATTTACTTTTTTTATATGTAAGGAAATTAAATAAAAAAAAAAAAAGGCAATTTTTGAGTTCTGAAGAGCTGCTTTTATTTTGCTCAAATACCGTTTACATTCTGTAACTTTCCCAAAAATTGATAGATGAGTTCCGTTCTGAAGTAAAGACTGTATAACTCTGTGATATATGATGATGTGATAATACAGTCATCTACTTTCCAGAATCACAGAACCAGAATTTACAACATATATTTAAATGCCTTGTTTGTTTAAACTAAATGCCATCTGAGTGAAGTGTGTTGTGGAAAAGTACCTGATTACTTGTTTACTAAAAAATAAAATATTCGATCTACAGAAATGTGAAGGTATGTGTCAAACAAGAATGTGGATTTTTGTAGTAAGTGTCGTCGATATATTCCTAAAATTTCTTCAAATTGCAGATCCTTAATGCACTAAAAATGCAGTGGGGGAAGTGAAACGATGAGTAAGAAGTTGCTTGTTTTTAGGGACTTATAATCAAAATAGTTAATCATTGTCTTTAAATAGTTATTATCAGGAAAATAACCAATAATATAGAAACAGGGAACAAGATGAAAAGCATCCTATAAAATACGCAAGCAGTTTTCATGTGTCAACGGTACAAACTTATTCCACTACAGAAAGATATGCTCTGGCAATGGTATGTGGTTAGAAAAATTTCGAGTTATTACAAAGGCAAAAAAAAGTAGACTTCTCTGGTCACAGATTAATAAAAATGCTTTTATATAACAGGTGGGCTGAACAGTTCATAGGCTGACACATAGATGGAGCTACTAGCATTACATCCATATAATTTTTAGTTAGCCGTAACCTTCAAAAGACACGTGTATAAATTTGACCGATGTTGCACTACTAGTATGTGAGTTATAGCATTTTTAGTGTTCTTCACGTGCAATCCACTCGGCTGACTGTCGATTATACTCCGGTGTGAAATGATGGAGCCATGTTTCATCCATTGTCGCATATCGACTCAAAAATTCGGTTTTATTACGATTGAACAGCTCCAAACACTGCTTCGAATCATAAATTCGTTGTTGTTCTTGGTCGATTGTGAGCTCGCACGGCACTCACTTTGAACAGAGCTTTCGCATATCCAAATATTCCTTCACGATATGTCCAACACGTTCCTCTGATATCTTTTAGGGTTTCAGCTATTAGGGTTCAGCTTTAGGGTTTCAACTTCACTTTTACGGTTATCCAAAATTATTTATTTTGTGGATTTTTTCGGTAACAGGGCGTCCACTGCGTGCATCGTCCTCGGTGCTCATTTCGCCTGGTTTAAATTTAGCAAACCATTTCTCTACGGCTGATTTTCCTGGAGCAAAGTCCGAATAATGTTTATCAAGCCAAGCCTTGGCTTCAATAGTATTTTTTTCGCCAAAAGCACTGCTTTATTAACACTCCTTTCTATCCATTTTTTTCAAACTAACAAAAGTTGCTTCACTAAAAATGCTATAACTCACATTCTAATAGCGCAACAGCTGTCAAATTTATACACGTGTCTTTTGAAGGTTAGGGCTAACTAAAAATCATATAGATTTAATACTAGTATCGCCATATGGATTTAATACTAGTCAGCCTACGAACTGTTCAGCCCACATGTTATGGGCACCCTTTCATCCTCTTAGAACTATCTCTCGGGAATATACAGACAAATTTCTGTCTGAAAGAGTCAGAACATACCTTACTCAGAGTTCCTCGAAGTCGCACATTCAAACCATCCCGGAGGAGTTCTTATTGTTACCTATGCCCGCCTTTCGTCCGAGCAAAGAGAATGATGCAAATTCAGTAAGGCCTGTCGGAAAATGAGGTTGACTGATCTGGTTTGGTTTGTCGCTCTACGGTCATCTTCTGTCTCACGAGGGCATAACAGACCGAAACCTACGGTTTAAAGTGGATTCCGAACCACTACAAACATCCATGGCACCGCCGGGTCTCAAACCCGAAACCTGTGGTCCCGAATTCTAGCCACTCGGCCATTCAGGCCCTGAGCAGGAACGTAACACGCTGCTTTTCGAGGACAATTTCCTAGAACCAGAAGGAGAGTGTAACGAATGATAAAAAAAATCAGAGGGCCTTTTAGCGTCGTTAGAACAAATTTCATTAGTCAGCCACCATGTTTTGTAAAATTAAAAAAGTTGTACTTGCATACAACTTTTCGATTGATCATTTTTTTTCTTTTTTTGTGTTTTTTAAACAATAAACCATAATTCTAAGAGCTATTTTTTAAACAAACTTAACTTTTAATACTCAAAATGAACAGAATTTGAATTAAACAGCATTATTTTTATTAATGTACGGTTATAAATTGATTAATTTGCGTAACAAATTTTGTATTATTTTTAAAGAAAAAAAAGTTTTCTTTAATCTAGTTTCGGTTTCAAATTCGTTAGAATATTTAGTGCCGAATATTTTTATCAGAAATAATTAGAAAAATAAAATGAATGAATTTGAATTTTGTTTGGGCATGCTCTTTTTATATTAAATATGTTATACATGTAATATAAAATTATTTTATAATACTTAATTTGAATGATTTAAATCTCGAATATTATTTAATGGGGAAAAGGAATATTGAATGTTACATAAGTTAAAGTAAAAAAATTAGATGGTAAACAATATATTGTTTTTAAATGCATGCATTTAAAATTTTTAAATGCAATGCTTTTAAATGTAATTTCAGTAAAAACTGGACATTTACACTCATGTCCATAAATTAAGGATAATTCAGAATCACACAGAAATTGAACTCTAAAATAAAAATTTCACCTGTAGAATCATCACACACATCTTGAAGAAGAATATGCAAATTACAGGAAACCACCAGATGACGCGGATAGTACGTCACAATGACGAGAGTGTAACAGAGGAGTATAAAAGGAATGGTGGCAAAGAAGTAAAATTGTTCACAAGCGCTTTAAAAGCCTTCCAGTGCAATAACCGCATAGTTATGGCACAAAAAAGCATTTGGATGATTTTTTACGTGGTAGAATTATCGGACAACTGGAATGTGGATGTACCCAGCTGGAAGTATCCGAGGAACTTGGAATCGCCTAGAGTGTCATCTCCAGGCCAGGGAGGAATTATTCTTGGTTTCAGAACTGACCTGCATGTTCAGAGTGTAACGATGACAGGCCACATCTATCGGGATATTATTCTGGAACGGCATGTACGTTTGTTTCGGGGCGCCATGGGTGCTGAATTTCTGTTTATGAATGACAACGCCCGTCCTCACCGTACAAACAATGTGGACGAATGCCTTCAATTGGAGGATATCACCCGTATAGATTGGCCAACATACTCACCGGACTAGAATCCAATAGGGCATGTGTGGGGATATGCTTGGCCGACGAATTGCAGCCCGTGTCAACCGGAATTTCGGAGGGCATTGCTTGATGAGTGGTGTAATATTCCCCAAGATCAGATTGATAATTTGATACTCAGCATGCCTAGGCGTTGTAAGGCCTGCATTGCATCTTCCGGGAGACATACTCCATATTAACCATCATACTAACCATGTTATACTGTTTTTTGTGAATAGGTTCTTTTTTGAAATTTGCTCCAGGGAGTAAAAATCGCAATTTTTATTAATTATGTCAAACATATAGCATCTTTTTTGCTCTTTACCGTTTAATAAATAGACTTTACAAATAAGTGAAATTTGTTTTGCTTCTGTCTCTTTCTTTGCCTGAACTTCATTGTCCTTAATTTATGGACATGAGTGTATTTTAAAAATTCAGTCTAGTATAGGCAAGTCTCTTATATGTTAGATGCATAAATATTTGTTAAAAATAGAGTTTAGCTGTTGCAAGCATAAGGAAGTAGGTATCATACGTAAAGATAAAATTAAATAGATAAATTATAAATAAGCATATTCTTCAATAAATATTGTTTAGCAAGAAACATTTTTAAAAGTTGATTATTTCTATTTCTACAAAATTGCGACATTCTGAGGGATTATGCAAACAATTCAAGCCTACAAACTGAAATTGTATAAGTGTAAAAGTATCAATATTTGTATAAGTATCAATATTTGCATAAGTATTTATATAAGTATCAATATTTGTATAAGTATTTATATTTGTATCAATATTTGTATAAGTATCAATATTTGTATTTCTAAGTATTTATTTGCATAAGTATCAATATTTGTATTTGTATAAGTATCGATATTTGCATAAGTATCAATATTTGTATTTGTATAAGTATAAATATTTGTATTTGTATAAATATAAATATTTGTATAAGTATTTTTATAAGTATAATTATAACATGTATAAAAGATTACTCCAAATCTTCTAATCACAATAGAAGAAGAATAACAGACTAGAGCAAATTGATAAAATTTTAGTACTGATATATGGAAGAATAATTAAAATTTGACTTTTTATAAAATAATAAAAACAAGACGAGAAATCAAATGTGGTTTAGTTCCTAAAAAAATCGATACATTTTTAGAAATCGTAAAAATTTAGCAAATAAATGGAGAAATTATTTTTTGAAAAAAATTACACATGGGAAATGTCAATAAAATTTAAAATTAATTTATCACAATTATTTGGAAAAGATTTTGTACAAATTTTCAACCTTATATGCATAATATATTTTAGTAAAAGCGTTAAAAATAAATAAATAGATAAATACTTCACTAAAACTTATTTTATTCTATTATTTTTCTGGATTATGACAGATGGCGCTAAAAGATAGAAATTTTACCTTATTATAGTTCTATCCAAATCATTTTAAAAAAATTTATTTCAAGAATACGAATTCTAAAAAATTAGTTGATCACCGTGTCATATTTATGCTGTGTCCTATTTATATGGGGACTAAATAGCTAATGCTTTGTAATTGCACAAATTAAGAATTGGATTTAATTGTGCCTGCACAATGCCCGATAAAATGAATAACTTAAGTTAGCAACATAGGATTAAAATTGAATGTGGACACATTGGACGTTTGCCTAACACTAAGAATAACGAAATAAATGCATCTCATGCGGCCTGATATGAGTATATTTTTCCATAAAATTATGAAGGAAGAAGTGTGATTGTGATTCTTACCCATTTGCCAACAGAAAGAGTTTTTAAGCTAAATCACTGACAATTCGTTAAATATCTATAGAATTTTAAGACGGCCGAGAAAATTGCAATTTTGTAGTTATTAGTTCTCGTAATTAAAGAAGTATTGCTGAGAATAGATCAAATTGGTACACGCTTATGGAGGTGGGTATCACCATAGTGGAATTTCATGACAGATCTCAATGATAATGGATAGCTTATAACTTTTGCTATGTGTTTCACCGAAAAAGGAACAAAATACTAAAAACACCCAGTAAAATTATGCTATATCAATCATTACATTCTTTATTCAACTTGTATTACTTTTTATAGTATTTATTCATAAACATATTAAGATGCGATTGATATTTATGTATATAATATTATTCTTTAATATTACAGTACTTCTAAAGTACTCAATTCCAATTATTTCATTTGATGTGTTTCCAAAAATCACAAAAAAGTTGTATTGCATTCTTCTTAAATTTAATAAAAGTGCACTTTTAAAATAAAGCTTATGTGTATATATATACATATATATATATATATATATATATATATATATATATATATATATATATATATATATATATATATATATATATATATATATATATATATATATATATATATATATATATGCGAGTGTGTGCGTGTATATATTGTTCTTATATATATTGTTGCTATTAATTATTTGTATGTATGTAATATTATTAACTTCATTTTAAAAAAAGGTCCTTCTATTTAAAAGTCACCCTTTTCGGCCAGCCAGTCCCCTGATTTACTGAATACAAGTACCTGGTGTCAGTTTTTGACTAAATCATTTCAATACCCACTTTACCAGAGTAGTTGCTAAAGCAACTGCTGCTGGCGTTAAGCTAAAAGCTTGATTTCTCGAAAGAGCAGGCTAGCGATCAGACACAATGTTTTAGTCTATAAAAATATCCTTCGACCAATTCTCTTATATGGATGTCCTATTTGGGCGTCCTCCTCAACCACAAATCTCAAGAAGCTCCAAGTTTTCAAAATAAACAAATAGCTATGATAGTCAACGCCCCTTGGTTTGTTCGAAGGAAACAACTCCACAGAGACCTAGATCTATGTACTACATTTTCAAAATGTCGAAATCATTTCATTCGAAATGCCCTCAGATCCGTAACGAAGCGATCAGGCAAATACCAGTTTACCATCCAGGGGTGGCTAGCTCCAGGAAGAGACCCAGAGCTATCTATGATACTCACTGGGAATCTTTCCCAGCATTGAAAAGGCGTTGTGGAATTTATTCTGCAACTGCCGATTCTACCACTGTGGCTGTTGTCTAGTCACTAAGATCACTTCAAGCGAATCTGAGCTGTAATTTTCGGCATTTAAATTTTAAATTATTTGCTACGGTGTGCACCTTAATTTAGACCATGGCTGTTTGACTTTTAAGCTGCAATTTTAAAATTTTAAAATTTTAATTTGTAAATTTTTAATGGTTCATTTGCATTTAATAACTTTTAATTTTCTAATAGTTTGTTTACTTTAAAACTAAATCCATTTATTTATCTTAACAGTTTTTTCTATTTATTTAAATTGTTCATTTATCTTGTTATATTGTTTACTATCAACTTTGAACCTAACTATGTTTTAAATTTTAAATTTGTAATTGTCTGACTATTAATTTTAAATTTTTTCAATAGTAAATTTTAACTGCTCGCCTTTCGCGTCACACCTAAGTACTTTTAGTACTCCATTTGTATTTTATCTTGCAATTTAATAAAAAATGTATTTTTTCCTAACTTCGGTTGTGTTTTTAAAATCATTACCAAATGACTGATGGCGCCATCTGTCGGCGAGCCAGTCAAGCGAAATTTGTTTAATGTTTTACTTTTATAATTGCACTGTGATTGTTCTTTTCTTAACCTTAATTTCGTTGTTTTATTTTATTACAACTTAAAATTTTAATATTAACTTTAACCTTTTTATTTTTGGGCATCGTCAACGGACTCCTAATTGTACCGATAGCTTTAGCTTTTTCGATCTCCTGCTTTAATTGTTCTCAAGCAGATGTATTTCCTAAATTTTATATTCTTTTTATTTATTTTAATCATTTCTATTCCTTAATTCAAGAAACAAAAATGTATGCAAATGTTTTAATTACTTTAAGATGTGGAGGTATTGTGGTTCTTAAAACCACTAAGGAACTCCGTAACCGGTACGCCCGTAGCCGTATTAGACAGGGACAAATGGTTTAAAGTGGATTCCGAATCACTACAAACATCCATGGCACCACCGAGACAATAACCCGAAACCTGTGGTACCGAGCGCCAGAGCGCTAGCCACTCGGCCATTCAGGCTCAAAATTCCAATATTTAACTATTTTAATTTTGATTATTTTTATGCTAATTAAAAGTTCTATAGAAATATTTTCCATTTACACTCATGTCCATAAATTAAGGATATTTCAGAATCACACAGAAATTGAACTCTAAAATAAAAATTTCGCCTGTAGAATTATCACACACATCTTGAAGAAGAATATGCAAATTACAGGAAACCGTGGATGGCGCGGATAGTACGTCACAATGACGAGAGTGTAATAGAGGAGTATATAAGGAATGGTGGCAAAGAAGCAAAATTGTTCACAAGCACTTTAAAAGCCTGTCAGTGCAATAACCGCATAGTTATGGCTCAAAGAAAGCATTTGAATGATTTTTTATGTGGTAGAATTATCGGACTACTGGAATGTGGACGTACCCAGCTGGAAAGTATCCGAGGAACTTGGAATCGCCCTGAGTGTCATCTCCAGGCTTTTTCAACGATTCCAAGATGATGGTAATGTGAGTAGATGTTACAGCACAGGTCGCCCCCGAGTTACAACGCCGAATGAGGACCAGTATTTAGCAGTTACTGCCAAAAGAAACAGACGGAGCACAGCATCAGACCTGTCTCGTCACCTCACTTCAGCTACCGGTACGACAGTTTCAAGGCAGACCGTGTACAGACGCTTAGGGCACATTGGTCTATATGCTCGTAGGCCAGTTAGATGTGTTCCACTTACCGCAACTCACTGTCGCCTGCGATTAACCTGGAGTAGAGAGCATGCATTGTGGACACCGCAACAGTGGTCTGGTGTGATGTTTTCCGACTAGTCCAGGTTTAGTTTGCAGTCTGATTCTCGCCGGACTTTCATATGGAGAGCGCCAGGTACCCGTTACCACCAAGAGAACACCATTGAACGGCACCGTTACGGTGGTGCAGGTTGGCTCGTTTGGGAGGAATTATTCTTGGTTCCAGAACTGACCTGCATGTTCAGAGTGTACCGATGACAGGCCACATCTATCGGGATGTCATTCTGGAACAACATGTACGCTTGTTTCGGGGCACCATGGGTGCTGAATTTCTGCTTATGGATGACAACGCCCGTCCTCACCGTGCAAACATTGTAGACGAATGCCTTCAATTGGAGGATATCACCCGTATGGATTGGCCAACATACTCATCGGACTTGAATCCACTAGAGCATGTGTGGGATATGCTTGGCCGACGAATTGCAGCCCGAATTGCCCCGTGCAGATATAATTTGTAAATTAAATGTTACTGTGAAGAAATTAGCATTTTTTATAGCATAATATTTTAAAATATTGAAAATAAACTGTATATAAAAGATATCAACTTTGTGCCCTCGCGTTTTAACTTGGTTATATTAGTATGGATTAATTTTTCTGAATAGTACTTTTTATATATTGAATTGAGTTTTATAATAAATTGAAAATATACATAGATAGATTAAATGTATTAAAGTTAAATGTTAAAGTGGTTAATAAATTTGCTTGTTTATTTTGAAAGTTATTCTCTATTTAAGAAAACATCATATAACAAGAAATATGTTTTTATTCATTTTCATCTTTAATATTAGTTAGTTTTTTGAAGAGTTTTTTATTTTTGTTTACCATTTTTTTATTACATTTTCTGTTCCACTTCTTATAATTTTTCTTTTTTTATGGGGGGATTTTTGTAGTGGTATAAAAGTTAATAATTTTTAACTTTTTAAAAATCTTTCTGCTATCTGCAAATTAAAAGTTAAGTAGTAATATATAAATGAATCATTAAAATTTCTATTTTCCTTGCGTGCTTCATGTGAAATTATTAATTTATTTTATATACCTTTATAATAAATTGCAAGTATAAATAAATTTACTATATTGTTTCTTAATAAATTTGTTTGTTTTGTTAGAAAAGTGTTCTTTATTTAAAGAAATGGCATATTGTAGAAATCAATTTAACATTTTCACTGTTAATATATAAAGGCTTTCAAAAATTTTGCTAATCTGTTTTTTAAAGTACGCCATAAATCTTTAAAAATTAATTTAGGCATTTTAAATCTCTTTCATAGTTGTTATAAATTACAAGAAATGTTCATTTAAAAAATATTGCTCCTTATAATCTGAAATGTTTAAATACATGAAACTTGCACAAAATTATATGTAAATTATAAGCAATTTAATCAAAATTTTATATAGGTGCAGATAAATAAATCTATAAAATACATACATCTTTTAATGAATAATGAAATTGTTCACTAAAGACATGTGAATACAAAACAAACAGCAATCTAGTTGTAAGTAAACAAGTACTTTTTTTGGCAAATGATTTTTGGTGGTACATATTATTTAGTTATATCACATTAGCTTATTATTTAGTTTATCACATTAGCTTATTATTTGACTCAATCTACCATCTATGTCAGGAAAATGAATATGAATATGTAAACAGTGATTATATCATTTAATGTAACATTCTGAAATTGATACACATTTTTATTCTCGAAGGCCTTTTACGGGAATATAATTTATAAAACAATCAAAATGTGAAAAAATATTATTTTCTAGTTGTCATTATCTTTATTATAAAAAATGGGGTGAATTCTCACACTCGTGTAAATTGAAAAAGCTTATTTTATATAGCTTAAAATTTAATATTACTCGAATAGTCCAAATGATCTTGAATTTGGAATTTTATTCAGGGGGAGGGGGAGGATATTTTTTTTCTGCAAATTAATCTTAATGTTTATAAATCAATATACAATAAAAAAATTTAAAACTATTCGTTTATAATTCATAATACAATTCATATAAAACTGATGAGACGATGAAAAAAAAAACATTTTTACTTATCAGCGGAATCATCAACGATGAAGAGCAACGAAGACATATATACGATCTTCTACGAATCACGAAGGTCAGTTTTCCCAGTTTATTTTTTATATTCTAACATCTAAACACATTTCTTCTTATTCCAAGATCCTAGACTAATCTAAAAATAGTCTGATTAATTTAAATTAATTTTATAGTGTTTCATTTCTGTTTACTTCCTTTCCTAATACGTTAAGTTAATTTATTTCGTTATAATTACGAATAACGGTATCAGAATTACACATAATTACCTATTAATTATTTATATATATTTTTTAAGGCTGACAAAAAAAGGAAAAGAAAAATGTCATATAAAGAAAAAAATGATATTAGCCAAATATGTAATTTTTAATAAAAATGAGGTAACTGGAGAGTGAAAGATGTATCAAAATTTTTTTCTATATAAAGAACAATTTCTAATGAACATATGATCATATTAAATGGTTATGTAGTATGGAATTTAATAAATTTATGTATAATTTAAATTTATTGTAAAAACTCCATAAATTACAATAATCAAACAACTAAAGCACACTAAGATTAAACTACAACAGAAGCAATTCTTCAACTATTTACTATCTATGCAACGATATAGTACTATTTTTTTATTTCTTTTTAAAAAAGTATACATTTATGCATCATAAAAAGAAATATTAACACAAATCAAAAAAAAGTCAATGTAGAAGAGAAAACATGCAAAGAAGATTTATTCTCCGAGAATTGAAACAGCACAAAATGAAATGTAACCAAAAGTGAAACAAGCAGATTAAATTTTTGGAAAACTAATACTTATTAACGATTGATACTTATTATAATTGTTAAAATTGACACCCTACAATATGCGATTTCTTTAAATAAAAACAATGTTCCAACAAAAAAACACACATTCATTAAGAAACAATATAGTAAATCCGTATAGAGTTTCAATTTATTGTAACGGAAACGAAAATTATTAAGTCAGCATGGAGCATGCCAGGAAAAAGATTGCAATGATTTATTGGCTTTTTTTATCTGGAATTTTTGTGATGATGCAAAAGTTAATAATTTTTAGTAGACAAAATCTTTCTGCTATTTGAAATGGTAGTAATTAAAGTATTGCTATTCAACTTTTAATTACTACCATTTGAAATAGCAGAAATTTAAATACAATAAATGTAAATACACTTTCAATTTATATCAAAATGGTTTAAAATATAAAAAGATCTAAACAGATAAATAAATCTACACTGATATAACCTCAATAAAGCCTGAAGGCCCAAAATTGATTAATCTTCTATACATTGTATATTTTTATTATTGAAAGATTCTATAATTTTTTCATAATAGCAAGTAAAATGTACAGATTATTTTTAAATAATCCCATGAAATACAAAACATGAATAAAAATTTAAATATCAACAGAAGCAGATTAATAAATGGAAAATATTTTATAATACTTTTAATCAACATAAAATTAAGAGAGACATTATCAATAATAAAAAATAATTAAATATCAGAATTTTAGTAATTTAAATAAACATTTGACATTGCTAAATATTGGTTTTATACAATTAAAGCTAAGACATATAGCATCTTAACAAGTACAAACAACAGATACATGTTTTTAATTTTAAATAGTCTCGTAAATTGCAAAAATAAATAAATAACTGATAAATTGAAACAGAACAAAAACAGATTGATAAGTTGAAAATATCTCTATAGTATTTTTCATTAGCTTAAAAGTAGTAGATATTTTTTCCCTGCACAATCCCCCAGCACAAATCCCCAAATTCTGTCATTGTTCTGTTCAATAGTTGCATCCCATGTCTTTTTTTAACCACCTGGAAAGTAAATTGTCAAAAATGTGTGTGTCTCCTATTTATTTTCGGAAACTTGTTATTGACAGTTTAAATGATGCCACCAGTTTTTTGGCCAGCCCGTCCCTTGAGTTACAGAATAAAAGTACCTAGGGTTAGTTTTTGACACAAAATTGAACTTTTCTGCTCATATTTCCAAAATAGTTGCTCAAGCAAATAATAGGAACAGAAAACTACAAAGACTAATTAATCGAAAGAGTAGGTTAGCTATCAGACACAAGCTTCAATTACACAAATCTATTCTAAGACATCTAGTATTCTCTTGCAGAGTTGTCCTATATCGATATCTAACTGAATTCAAAATTTGCATAAATTGCAAGTTTTTCAGAACCGACAGATAGCCAGTATAATTATGCTCTGTGGCTCGGACGCCTGAAGCCTCTATTATCCGGATCTTGATCCATATTGTATTGTATTTTCAAAATGTATAAAATTTTTCATGAAAATGCCTTGAAATTCATAGTGAATCTATTCAGAACATCTCTGTCTGTCATCCAGGGATTCTTTAACTCCAGGAAAAATCCCGTGCCATCGGTAACACGGCCTGTGATTCGTTTCAAGACTCTAAAGGGTATGTGGACTATAAACAACCGAATAGCTCAAATTATTAAGTTTTGGAACTCTTTATAAATTCCAAATTTCTCTCGCTACGATGTGCATCTCAATTTGCTCAAATACTGCCTTTTATTTACCTTAGAATAACAACTTAATTTGTTGGTGGCGCCATCTCGGAAGTTTTTTCTTAAATTTTTATTTCTGAATTCAAGGGAACTTTGCTTCTTTTCCAAGCCCTGGTTATTTTTATTATTTTATATTGAAATCGAGAAATGTACATTTAATTGTAGCAGATTGATTTTTATCTTTAAAATAGTTTTGTATTTTTACTTTTAAGATTATTGTTGTTTCTTTTGTTACTTGATTGAATCGAAATACAGACTGACAATTTTCTAATGTAGAAAGATGACGGAAAGGTTTTCGGTGTTAATTTATACCGCACAGAAACCCCGTAAGCGTTTTCGTAAGAATAGAACTGAGAATAATATTAAAAAATTGTCGCGCACATATGCTTCAACTCCACCTCTTGATAATTGTTATTCATATTTCTATGACAATCAAACAGCTCCATATTTTTCCAAAAATCTTCAAATATACCCTAATAAATATTCAATAAAAAATAAACTTATTACAAATGCATAACTATTTTACGTGAGGAAATATTTAAAAAATTAATATAAATCTAAATATTCTGATTTGGTTTGGTTTGTCGTTCTACGGTCATTTTGTGCACACTTTGGGCTAATTAGACAGGGGACTGCAGTTTTAAAGGGGATTCCGAACTACTAATAAACATCCATGACATCATCCATCTAAATATTCTGGGATTATTTAAAGATCAAGATTTTCAATAGGTGGATCACAAGCATGCAAGATACATCTTGCAATTATTTTTATTACCTTCATGTCATCCAAGAAAATAAATTTCCACTGAGAAAACGATTAAAATCATATTTTCTATATTTATTAGATCATAAACATTCGGGAAATGGACATTTTGAAATCAGGAAATGGATATTTTGAATTCTATAACATTAGTCAACTCCTCTCAGCCGATATTTAATATTGAAGGGGTTTAGCAATAGTTGAGATTAAAGCGGACACCTCAAAGCGGAAAAGTGAAAGAGTGTTGTTTCCATTATGCAAAAAGCCACCGAATTAAAGACAATGTATTTTGTTTACTAATGCTTTTTTCTTTGTAAAAATACCTGTGTTGGAAATCTGCCCACGAGAAAGATGTTGAATATAATATTCAACCAGTCATTTACACAATCTCGTAAGAAGGTATAAACACAGGATTGGGCAAAGAAATATACATATTACATTAAATGGAAGGGGCGTTTTTTTAAAATGAAGTTAACAATACAAATAATTAATAGCAACAATATATATATATAAACAACATACATATATCTATAAACACACGCTCATATATTTATATTAGCTTTATTTTAAAAAGAGCACTTTTTATTAAATTAAAGAAGAATGCAATACAATTTTTTTGTGATTTTTGGAAACACATCAAATGAAAAGAGAATAAAAAAGAAAAAAATAAAGTTAGAGTTACATTTTTCTTTAGGTTTTAAGAAATATGTGCACACAGATAAATGTCTTTCTTTAAATAATTAGAATTGAGTACATTAGAAGTACTGTAACATTAAAGAATAATATTATATACACAAATATCAATCGCATCTTAATATGTTTATGAATAAATACTATAAAAGTATTACGAGTTGAATAAAGAATGTAATGATTGATATAGCATAATTTTACTGGATGTTTTTAGTATTTTGTTCCTTTTTCGGTGAAACACATAGCAAAAGTTATATGCTATCCATTATCATTGAGATCTGTCATGAAATCACACTATGGAGAATAGCCACCTCAATAAGCGTGTACCAATTTGATCTATTCTCAGCAATACTTCTTTAATTACGAGAACTAATAACTACAAAATTGCAATTTTGTCGGCCGTCTTAAATATCTATATATTTTAAACGAATTGTCAGTGATTTAGCTTAAAAACTCTTTCTGTTGGCAAATGGGTAAGAATCACCGTCACACTTCTTCCTTCATAATTTTTATGGAAAATATACTGTATCAGGCCGCATGAGATGCATTTATTTCGTTATTCTCAGTGTTGGGCAAACGTCCAATGTGTCCACGTTCAATTTTAATCCTATGTTGCTAACTTAGTTATTCGGGCATTTTATCGGATTGTGCAGGCACAATTAAATCCAATTCTTAATTTGTGCAATTACAAAGCATTAGCTATTTAGTCCCCATATAAATATGACACAGTATAAATATGACACGGTGATCAACTAATTTTTAGAATTCGTATTCTTGAAATAAATTTTTTTTAAATGATTTGGATAGAACTATAATAAGGTAAAATTTCTATCTTGTAACGCCACCTGTCATATTCCAGAAAAATAATAGAATAAAATAAGTTTTAGTGAAGTATTTATCTATTTATTTATTTTTAACGCTTTTTACTAAAATATATTATGCATATAGGGTTGAAAATTTGTACAAAATCTTTTCAAATAATTGTGATAAATTAATTTTAAATTTTATTGACATTTCCCATGTGTAAGTTTTTCAGAACAAAATTTCTCCATTTATTTGCTAAATTTTTCCGATTTCTAAAAATGTATCGATTTTTTTTTTCCGGAACTAAACCCCATTTGATTTCTCTCCTTGTTCCTATTATCTTATAAAATGCCAAATTTTAAAATAATTATTCGTCCATATACAATTATTTTTCCATATAGTCAAGAGCAATTTACCAATTTGCTCTAGTCTGTTATTCTCGTTCTGTTGTGATTAGAAGATTTGGAGCAATCTTTTTATATCAAACTTATTGTATGAACTGGATTTTGTAGGCTTGGATAAGCCAGAAATAATAAAGTTAAAAAAATTTTTAATTGTTAAACAATATTTATTGAGAAACATGTATATTTATAATTTATCTATTTAATATTATCTTTATGTATGACACCTTTCGATCATTCGTACTTCCTTATGTTTTGATACAGCTAAAATTAAACAACTAACATATAAGAGATCCAGTTTTTACTGAAATTACATTTAAAATTTTTAAATACATACATTTAAAAACAATACATTGTTTACTATCCTTTTTTTTACATTTAAAATTTTTAAAACATTTAAAATTTTTTAATTTTATAACATTCGATATTATTTTGAATTTTTATAACATTCGATATTTTTTAATTTTATAACATTAATTTCTTAATTTTATAACATTCGATATGTCTTCATTTTATAATATTCGATATTCCTTTTCCCCATTATATAATATTCTATATTTAAATCATTCAAATTAAGTATTATAAAATAATTTTACAACATGTATAACATATTCAATGTAAAAAGA
The DNA here is from genome assembly GCA_021605095.1 of Caerostris extrusa. Lineage (NCBI taxonomy): Eukaryota > Metazoa > Arthropoda > Arachnida > Araneae > Araneidae > Caerostris > Caerostris extrusa. The sequence continues at coordinate 43,966 of BPLR01019070.1, read as the reverse complement.
GCATACCCAAACAAAATTTTAAAAATAATTTGATTTATTTTATTTTTCTAATTATTTCAAGAGATCAATACTGATTTTCTGATAAACATATTTAGCACTAAATATTCTAAAGAATTTGAAACTGAAACTAGATTAAAGAAAACTTTTTTTTCCTTTAAAAATAATACAAAATTTGTTACACAAATTAATCAATTTATAACTGTGCATAAATAAAAATAATGCTGTTTAGTTCGAATTCAGTTCATATTGAGTATTAAAATTTAAGTTTGTTACAAAAAATAACTCTTAGAATTATGGTTAAAAACGATTTATAGTTAAAAAAAACACCAAAAACAAAAATGATCAAACGAAAAGAACTCATTTTAATTTTACAAAACATGGTGGCTGACTAATTAAATTTGTTCTAACGCCGCTAAAAGCCCTCCGATTTTCGATCATTCGTCACGCTCTCCTTCTGGTTCTAGGAAATTGTCCTCAAAAAGCCGACAGCCTTACTGAATTGGTATCCTTCTTTATGCGCGGACTTAAGGCGAGCCTAGGATGGTGTTCAAGAACTTCTCCCGGGTGTCGAGAGAGAACTCTTGCGGAACAATAAGGTAGGGTCTGTCTCTTTCAGAATTTATTCCTGAGAGATACTTCTGAGAGGATGAAGGGGCGCCCATATATTAACCGCTTCATTAGTCGGTGGCCAGAGCCAAGTCTAATTTTTTTGTCCTTTGAAATAACCTCGAAATTTTTCTAACCACATACCATTGCCAGAGCATATCTTTCTGTAGTGGAATAAGTTTGTACCTTTGACACATGAAAACTGCTTGCGTATTTCATAGGATGCTTTTCATCTTGCTCCTTTGATGTAACATTGGGTATGTTACTGGTTATTTTCCTGAGAATAAAAGGTTTAGTATCATAAACTAATTGGTTCTTAAATAAGTCAATACTAATTTAAGGACAGTGGATTAACTATTTAGATTATAATTCTCTTAAAACACGCTTGCTCAACGTTCCACTTCCCCATTGCATTTTAAGTACATTATTGAAATTTTGGGAATATATCGATAGCACTTACTACAAAAATTAACATTCTTTTTTTTTGAAAGTTGTTGAGAAGGGTATATATTTGTAATTGCAGTTATTTTCTGTAGATCGAATATTTTATTTTTTTAGTTAGTTTTTTAGTTAGCTCTATTAGTTGTCATTTAGTTTAACAAAAAAGGCATTTAAATTTATGTTATAAATCAGATATTTGATTCTGGAAAGTAGATGACTGTATTATGACATCATCATATATAACAGAGCTATACAGTCTTTACTTCAGAACGGAACTTATCTACCAATTTTTGGGAAAGTTACAGAATGCAAATGATACTTGAGCAAAAATGAAATCAGTTTTTTTTATCTTTTTCCAAGAGATTTATACTTGATGTTATCCTCTATGCAAATCAATAGTTGACCTAGGAAATGTTGGCAACGCTTCATTAAAAAAAAATTATTCATTCAGGACACTAGAGTATTTTGAGCATTTAGCTTACGCTAATCTATTTAGAGCCACATACTGCCATTTGATTTCGGAATTAAAATCATGAAAATGTATAATGTGATTCACACTCTTCTGTTATACCTTGCTTTAGCAGAGAAACTAATTCTTTCCTTAACAATTCAGTACCCTTCATAGGAAAACCACACTTTGAAAGGTTGAATTTGCCTGTATAAAACTGAACTTTCCACACTCAAACAAAGACAAATGAATTTGAGTTCAAAATTGTTAACAATCTCTACGACACAAGAAAATATCTTTAAGCTTCCTAACTACTTCATTTGATTTAGCCTTCCTTCGTGTTGAAAAAGCCAGACACGAACAGATTCGTCTTTATGATTTCGAAACTTGTTAAAGTGTAAATCATTGCCTTAACTTGTACAGTTTCGTAGTCAACTTTTACGACTTTTACAAATAATTCATAGGAGTTTTTGATTTTCCCTCACTTTCGACAGCTTTTACAAATGTTTCTGAAAGAAAACTCAAAAATTGTCTTATATATTTTTATTTTATTTCCTTAGATATAAAAGAGTAAATAAAGAGCTTTTTCGAAGTATTATATTAATATAAAAAAGGTGTTTTTAGTATTTGGTTCGATGATTATAGCAACACGAAGGTTTTTAACCAAATGGTGTTACTTATCGATTTTTTTGGATAATCATTCCTAAAAATTTTGAAACCCCACTTACTACTGTGCCCAAAAAGTAAGACAAATTTTCTTTTTAAAAAAAAAAAAAAAAACCCTATATTTATCCTTCCAAATTTATTTCATCGCCTTCAAAGCAATCTCATCCAGACACAATGCACTTATGCAAACTTTTTTTCCAAACCCCAATGCATGCTAAAAAGTCATCGGCAGGTATGGCCTTCAAAGCACGCACCGATGCACAATTGAATCTCTACAATCGACTAAAAACGGTGTCCCCGGGAGTGGTCTTTTGAGTTTAGGGAATAGCCAGGAGTCACACGGTGTGAATACGCTGGTTGTGGAACGATATGGGTTTCATTTTTGGCGAAAAAGTCACGAAGAATCAATGCAGTGTGAACTGGCGCATTCAGTGTTTTCGGTACCAATCGAGATTTGACGCGTTTGAGGCCTAAATGGAATTTACCGATCTTTCTGAAATTCCAACATCATCAGCAAGGTCTCTAATTGTAAAATGACGGTTTGCAGGCACCAAATCTTTAATTTTTTGGACGTGAGCTTCTTCTTTTAAGGTTGATGGTCGACCAGAGAGTTCTTCGTCTTCAACGCATTTTCTGCCTTCTTTGAAATGTCCTATATCGGAAAGAAATGTTTAGAAGTGGTTAAAGTGGTCAGTTTTAGCGTTTGACAAAGCCAAGCCTAAGCAAATTTCCCACAGATGTCAAGGACAGTGCCAGCAACCTAAAAAAGAATTAAATTCCATAAGCCCAGGGTATTTTAAATTGAAAATTGGTCTTGCGTTTTGGACACAGTACTAGGGTGATAGCAAGTGTTCACAAGTATTTAACAAGTTTGCACAATTTAATAAAAATTATGTCACATCAATAACTCTTTTATTTAGAGCAATTTTAAAATTAAACAAATTTTGGCAATATATAATGTACAAATAAAGCAAATTTACCAAGATATAGATTCATCCAGGCGTTGTTATTCCCAAAAGAGTTATGAACAACTAATTGGAATAAGAGAGAAAACTAAATAAATATGTATGACTTAAATGATCACTATTTAATTAAACTGGTGTTTGATTGCTTTCCATGTGTTAATCTTTCAAAAATATGATAATAAAATTTTTTAAAGAAAAAATGATAAATGAAAAGTGACAGTTTTCTCTCTGAAGCTCAGATGTCTCTAAAGTTTACCTTATTTTGTATGAAAAATCACTGTAACTTTTAAATTTGTATTAAATAAAAATTAACAACATAAAAACATGGATATAATGAGATAGGTATTTATGAATCAATAAGTAGTACTAGACCTAACTTTTCGAAACATTTATCGAAATATAATTAAATACATCTATATGTTTATATACAACTGTATGAAGAATAATATAGAATTATTTTATGTTTCATAAGCAAGTTCATTTTGTTATCATGAAAGATTGATTTGAAATTCTAAAGCATAAAATTGTACGTAACATTTCATTCACTACTTAACAGCGATACATGCACTATGGCAAAAAATCTATGGTTATGCTGTTACATTGAAGTCTGTAAAAACAATAATATTTGTGTAGATAATAAACATTGATAGCCATTTCCAAAATAATCTTAGTAATACGAAGTTCAGTCACATTAATGTGACCACCACCTACTTTCGACGTCAACTTGAAATAACCAATCCCAAAAGCAGGTATACGCACATTGCAGTGGAGTGTATATGTAATGGATGTCGTAAGGCATCGGAAAGTATTTCAATCGTTGGCGTAATGCAGAAACGTAGCGATTTATCCGACGCCCAAAAGGCATGATTATTGGCTTTCGGGCCAAGGGAGGAAGCATTTCGGAAACGTCTAATTTTGTGAACTGTTCGCGTGCCGCTGTGGTAAAAGTATACCGTGCATGGCAAAATGGCACTATCCAAAATCAGCGGCGTGGCACATGCGGTGCACCACGGACTATAGATGACAGAGGCGAACGAAGGCTACGGAGATGCGTTCTGGCGAATAGACGTGCAACTGTTGAGCAACTGACCGCCCAGATGAACCAAGGGTTACCAAGAGTGTATCCTCAACAACGGTTCAGTGAACGTTGCTGCGCATAGGCCTCCGCAGCAGACGCCTGGTTAATGCACCTATGCTGACTGCTGTTTATCGGCGATGAAGACTGTTACGACGTTTTATGCTCCATAGGACAGATGGACGTTGGCGTATACGGAGTGAAACATCTGAAAGCAAACACCCTGCAACAATTGCCGTAAGGATCCAAGCTGGAGGAGGGAGCATTATAGTTTGGGGGATTGTTTTCCTGGCATTCACTGGCTGCACTCATCATTGTGGAAGGCACGATGGATCAGCACAAGTACGCATCTGTCCTTGCGGACCATGTCCACCCCTACATGCGAATTATTTTTCTTCAGAATGATGGAATCTACCAGCAGGACAATGCGAGGTGTCATACAGCTCGCAGTGAATGTGCGTGGTTCGATGAGCAACAGGATGAGTTTACCGTACTCCCCTGGCCAGCAAACTCACCGGATTTAAACCCAATCGAGTATCTGTGGGACCACCTCGATCAGGTTGTTCGCGCCATGGATCCTCAACCGCGTAATCTAGCGCAGCTGGCCACGGCACTGGAGTCGGTATGGCTCAACATCCAGTGAACATCTTCAGAAACCTAATTGACTCTCTTCCTGCACGTCTCGCAGCGGTCCGCTCTGCCAAAGGTGGTTATTCTGGCTTTTGACAGGTGGTCACATTAATGTGACTGGACTGTGTATATGCAATGCCACTGAGAAGGAAGAATCGAATATAGGTGAATATCTTGATGTCATTTGATGACTTATTACAAGATCATTTTTGAAATATTTCAGAACTCCACAAGGATAAAATTTTGTACATGTTACGTTTACTAATCAGTAGAATAATGATGATAGCAATTCGATAAAAATATATGAGTATCTTGTTGATACTCTTGATGAATATCTTATTGATGTTTACGAAACTAGCAGTAGTAATATTGTTAAATATTGTTGCTGAGAAACCATATCAGGATTATTTCCAATAATATATTGATGATTCCTAATTAAAAGCTGTTTATACAGAATGCTGAATTAATAAATTTTTAATGAAGTAAATTTTTGTATTGAGACTGTTATTCAAGAAATCGTCATAAAAAATGACGAAGTAAAGTCTTTCATAAAGTGAATCAAAAGAATGATCTTAGAATAAAACTACAATAAATAAGAGCAATTTAGTTATTGTAAATTAAACTGGAAGTTTTATTTTCTTCAAATGCATAGGGTCGAATTTAATTACAAAAATTAGATACAAATCGTTAAAAAAATTTTTTGATCTTTTTGATAGTTTTTAATTTAAATAGAAAAACATACTTTTAAATGATGATGAAAAATATATGGTATATCCTTTAAAAACCCTACAATATATTTTTTTTTTTTCAATATATATACAGTTTTCCTTTCAAGAATTTCCGATATACTTTATTATAATTAGTTAATAACATCTGCTGATAGTTCATACTATTTATTCCTTCCAATGAAATCAATTATATTTTTAGTTAATTTCAGGGAAACTTATGAATTTTAAAATTTCAAACATCTTTTATCATCTTATAAAAATATGAATCTTTTTATCTACATAGATTTTCAATAAATGATATTGAAAGAATTTGTGCTATTTAATTGACAATGAAAGGGAGAGAATATAACTGACGAATTTTAGAAAATCATGCATGATGAACAACAATTTCCACATTGAAATATTTCATTTAAACTGTTGTTTTTTTCATTTAAACTGACGATAATGAATCACGCTTATGCGATATCGGAATATTTTAAAACGACGAAGCAACTCATTGAATTGCTGCACAATTTACTTATGTCTGTGCTGCCATCTATTGACAGAAACAAACACTGCTCTTGCATTTGAATAAAAAATTATTTGCATTAACGTTACATTTAATAAAGACTATATTTCAATTGCTGCGATTTTTTTTTTTTGCAAAGAAATATTTTGAAAAATAACTATTATTTTTATTTCTAAAAATAAAATGATTTTAAAATCTGTAAATCAACCCATACTGTATATGAATTTCGAGTGGAAATAGCGTTGGAAATTGTAAGAATTCTGTAAAACTAAACAATATATACAATAAAAACAAATACAAAAAGCAATCAAATTGATGATTTCAAACAATAAAATTTAGAAATGTTAAAAAAAAATGTCTCCAATATGTTATCATGATTGAAAACTAGACAAGTTAATGCAGATTCTTTGCTCAATTAATTCAAACCTTTAAAAAATCGCCGGAATCAATTTTTAGCTCTCACAAAGCCAAACGTAACTCAAACATTAAATTTTGCCAAATTAAAAATTTAATTACATTACATTGACGTGAAATTTCACAAAGATGTCAAGGACAGTGCCAGCAACTTAAAAAAAAAAAAATGGGAAATTCCACAAGTCACGGAATTTTAAATTGAAAATTGGTGTTTCTTTTTGGACACAGTAGTACGGTTGATTTAATTTAATGAATCTAATTAAATGACATGAAATTTAATTAGTTTTTGTTTAATGATTCCATATGATTATTAATACGAAAACAGCCATCATCAAAATGATTTCTCATTTAAAAGAAGCCTAGAAAAGTAGGGCGAAATTTATTGGAATATAACACGTCTGTAAATGATCACAGTTTAGTATAAAGGTGTATTGGTATATTATTTACTAAAATAAAATTTCAAATTGATGCACTTTATTTCTTCTTACTGTCAAAACCATCTTTTCACTTTCACTGTAAGTAGGGCGCTATATTCGTAAATACAGAAAAAGTCGATGTTTTATAATGACATCAAATGAACTGTATTTTGATATATTCGTTTGAGCTGATTACAAGTTAGAAAATTTTTATATGACAAATATGAGTGAAGTGCACAATTTGACTCAGATTATTTTGGAAAAGAGCGCTATTTTTAAAGTTAATTATTTCGATACACATGTATAAAAACGCATTAACAAAAATTAATCATTTATAATAGAAGAGACTTCTTTATCAAATAAGCTTAATTAAACAAGCGATAAAAGCCATTTTATATGCTTGTTTGATATATGTTTTAATTACAAATATAAATATATTTAAAAAGCTTTAATAATATAAATTGTTGAAATGATTTGAAGATTACTGAATGTAAAATCGGCTAAAAATTGCTCGAATCAAATTCATCATTTGATTGATGTAAGTAATATTTTTTTTTATTTTAAAAATATTTCATTTAGAAAGATCTTTCCCAAATCTAGCCTTAATCAAGAAACAAATTACATTTTATTTGGGTTTTATTTTTATCCATGCATGTCATCACCAAATCCATGCAGCTGAAATATAATAAATACCTGCAGTACAAACAACTGAATAAGATTCGATTACATATAATTTTTTTTCCTTGCAAGTATTAATGAATAAATGTCTAAAAATATTTGTTTTCAATTAGAGGTACTTCAGTACTGTCCAATCTCAGTAACATCAATAAGAGGATTCTTCCAATAAATATAATTTACATTAAATTTCTATTGCGATCTTCATTTTATTTTAAAGTTACCAAGATAGTTTCTAGGAATATCATTTACCATTGCATGGAAAACGCACTTGCTAGTCACTTGTAATGTCAGACAATAAAGTCTAACAGGTAAAAAAAATAAACTTTGGAAATTAGTAATCAATATCAATTTTGATAGATTCAAACTCAGGTAAATATTCCAAATTTTTTTCGGTATTTCGAAATCCTCCCTTCTTTATTATGATGCTGCTTAATATAACAGGCAACTGGATATTATTATAATATTTCGCCGATAAGGCTGACTGTTTGAGAATTTCAAAACTTTTTTTCATGTCTAACATAATTTTCTTCTTCAATGGAGCAACAGCCCCATGGTGAACTAAGGCCATATGCCTACTGGCGAGACAGGAGAGTCTCCAGTAGGAGGCGTTTCCTTTTTACGGGGTAGGGTTATCACCCTACGTCCAACAGTTATATTAGACCAGGACCTTTGGTTTAAAATGGATTCCGGATCACTACAAACATTCATGGCACTACCGGGACTCGGACTCTGTGGCCCCGAGCGCCAGAGCGCTAATCACTCGGCCATCAAGACCCTGAAATAATTATGGTACAGTTATATTTGATAAAAATGCTAATGGAGAACAATTTTCCTTCTTTATTCTTACCATACAACTAGAAGACACTTCAAAAGTTAACCAAGTTTATTTTTAAACTAAATACAGAGACATACTTAAAACACTGAAATCAATACTAACATAGCATTTTGATGACAGCCATTCTGGATCGTATCCTTGCTCTGTGTCCATCATTCCTATCTTCCCCTGCTGTTTCTATTCCGAACTGGTTACGTGCTCTATATATAGGTGATAGAGATCCTGGAATATAACACTATCATGAGAACCATGGGCACCACGAAGAACAGAAATGTGGAACACAGCATCAGGGGTCTCCCAATGTCTGTTGGGATCGTTGAATGAAAAGCCACACTAAGCCGATTCCATCAATTCTTCAAGATTCCCAAACTAAAAAAAAAAGAAAGTTATCAATGATGATTACAATAAATAACAAAATACTTTATTTTAACTTTTCAAAAACTTTAATTTTTCACTAAATGTATAAATGTGTTTTCATTGGTTAGGTAAAAAAAATAATAATAATCAATAATTAGCTGAAAAATTAAATAAAGATATGCAGATTTCCTGATTCAGCGCAAAACACCGTCATGACTGACGCTGTTACACTAGGTGAAAGTAAAAGCATTGTGAAATGCGTGCCGCTTATTTAAGGCAGAGCGTTACAGTTTAACTGTTGTTTTTCTTATCATTCTTGAGTTCATGGCTCAAAATTCCGTAAATCAAAATGGTGTCCAGTTTCTATGAACACCAAAAACTCGCCGCTCATACACCGAGAGTTTTTTTATTATCTCTCTCTCTGTAATATTGTATATATATATACATATATATATATAAACCTGCATCTTCACGTAGTTACGATTTTAATATTCAAATGACACCTAATGATACTTCTTCCTCGTTAAGTAAGTGCTGTTAAAAAGAAGTTTATTGAGCAAGCAGCAAAATCTAATACAAGCAAATTGTCTTTTAAAATTAAAGAGGATTCTTATAACCGATTTTTAAATTGTCCGACCTATCGCATTACTCCACATAGGGTCATGTCCATGAAATTATTTATGAAAATAATTTCCATTAGCATAATTTATTTTAAAGTGACACTTAATTGAAACGATATTTCTTAAACGTTATCACTGAATAATCTTCATTTATCAATAAAAAGCAGCCTTAGGAAAAATAAAGATTTGACAGAAACAAATTTATTTTAAATTTGAATAAGAATTGTATTGATGTATAAAGCTTTCTATTTTGAAATGAAAATGATAGAAGACAATTACAATTTTCTTATAATTCCTGATACCAACTAGTAAAACAACAAAATAAATTCGATTAACATTAAATATTTTTTTGTTTTGTTTTACAGTAGAGATCTTGTTTATTTATAAAGAGAAATAAATCTTAATAAGATCTCTACTGTAAAATAAAAATAATATTTAATGTTAATCGAATTTATTTTGTTGTTTTACTAATCATATACATTGTTCTTGTTTATTGTTATACATTGTTCTTGTGTATTAACAAAAACAATGTATATTTAAATTGAGACAAAAACAACAATGCTAGTCATAAAAAAGCAGCTACAAATAGAAATGTTCTTTTTTTTTTTATTCTTTGCATGATTTTATACTTCATTTCTTTTAATATTTCTCTCTTATTCTTAAAAGAATAAATAATATATTCTTTCTTGAATACTATTGAAAATTCTTAGAAGGGAAAAAAAATCTTGTAAGAATAAAAAAAAATTGTAGAAATGATATATACATACAATCTATATAACTTTAAGAACAGAATTGTGAACCAATTTAAATTAAGCATTTATTACAATTGTACAAGTAGAAAGATTTAAAAATAATAATAAAATTCTTAATTCTTAATGTTCTACGAAAATACCATTGGCTTGCTATGAGGCAGAACAAACTTTCAACAACATTGTCAGAAAAGTTTGAGAAAAAAAAACGATGGAATTATAAATACATTTTTACTTTTATTTCATATGTACTTTTAATTAAACTGCATTGAAATTTAGTGTAACAAAAACTAAAAATTAATGGATTTTGTAACAAAACTTTTGATAGGAGAACAATTATTAAATAAATGGAATGAGCACCTCAAAAAACTATAGATTCTGAAAAAAGAACTTTAATATAATTTCCTATTCGTCTGTGTTACGTAATACATATTTTATGTTGTTTATTTGTATACACTCTTCAATCAGTTACTATGTTTATGAAATATACTCTGTATTAATTCATAATTTTTCAAATGATAAAATAATTTTAATTTTAAAGTGCAATTTTATCCAAAGTCCTCTTTGAACAATTACAAGAGTTGTCATAAAATACTTCAAAATGTATGAATAGGTTTTAAGAAGCTTAACTTCAACACGCCAGTCATTTTACGAAGACGCCGTTGGCTATATTAACTATGAAATGAAAGCGCTTTTAGATGATTCTAGTAGGGAGATTTTAGAAGATTTAAGTAATGGTGGACACTTCAGTTTTGAATCCGATTTGAATAGGATAATGAATAGAATAACAATAAGTCTGACAGTTATTTAAAGGGTTTCGACTTTCAACCCCGATATTCATTCTGTAAAATATTGTTTAATTTCGCATGCAGAATCAATCCAAATAATCTGAAAGGCCTTTGCGACGGGTGTTGAGTTCAGAACAGTACCTTCTGCGAGGGATTTTAGGGATAATTGTTCCGTATTTGCGTATCGTACGTGAGAAAACGAAGCCATAATTTCTATTGAATTTCCTTATTTCTGAAAGCAGTGATTACAACAATGTTTCCTGTGGATTCGAAACTTAACTGTCTTTCTATGATGTTATTTTCATATGCCAATCAGTTTGAACTGAGTCCATTCACTATTTAAACTTTAGTTATATAGAAAATTCAGTATTATCCAATGAGACATCACCAGTGGAATAGAACATCATTGTATTATCCTCACTATGAAACCAACAATCCCATGGGTTTTTTTTTAAGGGTTCATACTCTCAGCTACTCTTCCACGATCCAAAACGAAGGATTTTCCTTTCCATGCTTTTCCCGGTATTGACAAAGGACCCTCAAGTAAGCATTATTATCTTTCCATTAACTTTGTTTTTTAACTTTATATATTTTTATGTATATTCAGTTAATAGAAAGTTTTCATCGCAGTTTTTCAAACATTTGAAGGTACTTTCAAAATTACATGATAGATTTTAATGACCTTTATTTATATGTAATTTCTTTATAACGAAAAGAACTTTTGAAATAAGAATAAATGTTTTTTTTAATATAATTCAATGCATGAATGTATAAGCTTTCCTTTTAATGATGAATAATGTGAACCTTATACTGAGTAAAAATCGCAATAATGAATTTTCAGAATATATTCAAGGGAATTAGATCCATAGCTATGCATAATTCATGATTAAAAAACAGTATGGAATTTTTATTTTAAGTATAGTATAAATTAAATTACCTTAAAACAGATCACAAAGTTTATATGAATTCCCAAACAAAGCAGTTAACAAAAATCAAATGCATGCAAGCGTTATACTATTAGTGAGAATTATCAGCCATGTTTCGTTTTTTTTTTTTCTTTTAAAATTTTCAATATTTTTTAAAATAATGTAAAAAACAATTCAGATTATCACCTTTTAAGAAATTAAATTATTTGTTTTTAAGCTATTTTAACAACGGTTAATTTATACACCGATTTTAAGATATGCAATGTGATTAGAAAACAGCATATAAAATAACCTCCCCTAAATTTTTCTCTAGAGCAGTGATAATGAATCTTAACCTGATAATAACTTTTATAATAGTGTTCAAAAATTGAGAATTTGCATAATTTGACGCTTTTTTTTCCAAGTACTGAATAAAAAGTAAGACTAATGAAAAAAAAAAAAAAAAAAAAAGAAAACACCAAGAATAAAATTAATGATGAATACGTGAGCGTATAAACTGCGGATGATGCGTTATAAGTCTTGTATCAAAATTTCCGTTTTCCATTCGTTCAGAAACCACTCTAGACTAATTTCAAAAGGGTTTTTGCAATAATCTCTGAAATTCGAAGAAAAAAAAATTAAAAAGTGTAACCAACTGAGTTTATCCTTGAGATAACATCCATTTTACGAATATCCCATAGATTAGCGAGACAACGTTCGATTCAGTTATGAATCTCAGTCACGCCTAATCACTTACTCTAGTTGTATGTTAGAAAACAATTACCTACTATCTGTTTTCCAACCTCCGGAAAGTGTTTCTGTTTTCGAATCTCCGAAGCAGATGTTTAATGTTCTATATTTGATGGCACGCATGATTTGGATGGGTTTACAGACCTCTGAATTTCAGAGACTCTTTGAATGGTGTAAAGTATATTGATGAGAGTTTGGAGTTATGTTTGGATCTTTGGTCTTGGACCTATGTTTTCCTTCAGAAGTGAAGTTGATTTTAATATTTCTATTCTAGACAAACGCACATACACATAGAGTTCAACAGATCCACTAAGTTTTGTAAAGTCACCAGCCAACTCCATAGAATATATCTAGGACGATCTTAAAAGGACAAACTCAAGAATTACACCAAGTCTGAAAGGATTATCTTCCAGAACCTGAAAATTGAGTTGCTGCAGGAGTAAGGCCAAATTTCCCAAGGATTCATAAACTGCTTGATTCCTACATTTCCCTCGTGAATTTACATTGAGACAGTAATATAACTGTAAGAGAGGACATACCCTCTATAAACCAATTTTTTGTTCGATATTGTAATCGGTTTTCATAAATTCTGGTGCCGAAGAATTTTATGAACGATTATGCGTATATTCCATAACAGTTTTGTACTATATTTTCCTTTCCTATATCCAATTTCATTAAAATCTGTTCAGTAGATCTGAATATTTTCAATCACTCTTTTATGTGATTCTTAATATCAGTAAAGCTTAAATACAAATGTTATCTAAAATTCTTTTGTTACAAAGTTTTGTTTGAAATAAATTGTTTTAATAAAAAATATCTCATTTTTGTACTATAATGTCCAGTTTATTAATTTAAGTTCATTGAAAAACAGGAAAAAGTATGGCGTCAAATTTCATTTTAATTTCTGATATTACAAATATACTTTTACATTAAAACCTCATGCAGTATAAAAACGAAAATTACTTTTTATGCAAGGAAATAAGAATTATCAATGTATATTATTTTATTCTGATTAAAACCTTTTATTCTGATGGTTCTTAATAATCTGGGTTTTATATTCGTAAAACTCATCTGGTAGTACTGAGTTATTGTAGTTTCGACAGTTTCATACCACATATATCCAGATGGCCACTCATCAAAAGGGATTTCTTAGAGGAACTTTAAATTGTGTTTCAAATCCATTACTTACTACAAATTCTTAGTAATAAATCGTTTATAAACTATACATATTAACTTCAAACAGTTAGTTAGCCAATTTTAATTTTATTTCATCTGAGCTTAGTAATAAACCCTTTATTTTGGGAGAGTTTCTGAAGAGAATTTTTATAAGTTAACCGTTTTAGGGGAATAAGTGACTATTTTGAGCCTAAACACTGCTGTGCGTCATCAAAAACTGAATAATAAAATAAAAATTATTTAGATAAATTAAAGCAACATTTAAAAAACAAATAAATACACAGAATCAGAAGTTAATAGCATCATAAAATTGCAGAAAGTATTGATTATCTGCATACATGACAATTAACAATCAAATAATGTATGAAATGTTACGAAAAAATAATGTACGAACACACAATTAATGTACGAAATACAAACACAATTGATGAATTATTGATAATAGAAATTTAAACATAACTAAAATATTGAAATTATATTTTACGGAACATTATACCTATTCTTAAACAAGTTTAAATATTTTTAAATTCTTAAAATTACTATTCCTTTTTAAATTTAACTATAGATGTGTGTGATAACTGCTTATTTTGTCTAATGCCGTTTTGTTTGACAGACCCATTATAAATTTTTCCTCCACCTTCTAATTATAATTTATTCAAAAGATTTAAATATAATTAAAGCTCTTAAATTCAAATGTCTTATTGGAAACTCAGTAAACCTGAATAAACTATTTGATGCACATTGCAATTTCTTTACTACGGATAATTGCAGTAGAATCCATACATGAGGGTAGCATTATTATAACTGCTTATATCTTAATTATTTTGTTAGTATTACTTTGCCATACCTTTTAGATACTTTCGGCAACATTACAGCTTAATTATACGGCTGAAACGAACGATTGTTGCATCACAATAATGTAAAAATCAGCATTATGGGGCCATAGAATTCGATAGCAACATGGAACTACTTAACATACTATACAATATTCTTTTAAATAAGAACTTGTATTTTAGTTTCAGATCCTACTCTACTAACGAGAAAAAAAATACAATAATGTTATTTTTAGTGTAGAAACTTGTTCTTTATTTGTTTAAGAATAACCAATGATCAGAATTAAAGAAAAATTTCAAATCCTTAATTACAGAAAGCAATACAGAGAAATGCAAACACAATTAGCATTAATAGGATAGGTTATCTTATAGATACGAGTAAACTAACAAAATCTCGTCAACACGCTCTTTGTATTTTTCGGCAAATATTATCAGTCTGGATAGAAGGAGTATTACCACACAATGATGTAAAATTAGCAGAAATACGTATGTTTTTTTTTTTTTAATTTTGAAGACAATTTAACATAGATATTTAACATTACCTTTTTAACATTTCAGACAAAAGCTTCCAATTACAACTAAAATACAAATGTGATAAGGCAATCCAAAATAATTCTAATAGGAAACTTGTAAACACGATGTTTCTGATTAAATAATGCCGAATTAACAGTGTTTATTTTTATATGTCTGTAATGCTGAAATCACAATCATAAATTTTTTAAGGTTCCAAAAAATATTAAAAGCTGATATTTTTTTACTGCAATTTTATAGCTTATTAAGAAATAATAAATCACTTTGCTAGCTGACATTTTGAGAACAAATCCAAGAAATTCTATAGAAAGTAACAGAAATGAACATAAAAACAATAATCTAAAACAAGACAAGAGAATTTCTTTGCTTATGTATTTAAAATTAATAATACATGTTCAATTAAAGTGTTTACTAGGTAGAACTACCACAATGATTATTCATTTCTGTCTTCTATGAAGTATTTTAGAAGAAATTGATTCATATTTGTATCGAAAGTAAAATATCACCAATACATTCAGTAGGGTATTAGAGAATTAGCAAGCATTTTAGGAGACCTATTAGTTAAAATTAAAAGAGGTTACAAGTATCAGTCACGTTTAATTTGTAACTATAATCTGCAATTTGGTGACGTTCCATACTTTAAGTTTATGTGTTAAAAACATCCTATAAATCCTTATATTGGATGAAAATTTTTGATTTCAATTAAGTTTTAAAATTAAAGTTGATTAAATATTTAAACTATTTTAAATAATTAACGTTAGTTTAAAACGGCAGAAAACATACCATTCATAAATGATTGAAAATCATAAAAAGAGATGTATAAGGAAAAGCATCAATCTGGATTCATTCTATATTTTTAAGGAAAATAAGGGCATATAGAAAAAAAAATTTAGTGTCTAAAATATACCTACTTAAAATAAAAATCAATATATTTGACAACTAACTGCTATTTTTGTGATTACGTACTTTGTTTGTTAATTGGTGTA
Source organism: Caerostris extrusa (assembly GCA_021605095.1). NCBI lineage: Eukaryota > Metazoa > Arthropoda > Arachnida > Araneae > Araneidae > Caerostris > Caerostris extrusa. The sequence goes on along the minus strand of BPLR01019070.1, from coordinate 27,861 downwards.
TTTTCCAAAAATAAAAGGATTATATATACTAAATTTAATTTATTAATTTCAATTAAATAAAATAAATAGCACTAATTTCACATAAAATAAATCTTTTTGCTTATCATTACAAGTAATAATTTTAAAGAAAAGGTTTTTGCAGTATTTCCAAAAAAATAAGAAACTTACTCATGTTTTTTTTTTCAAATTTTTTGAATATTTTTTTAAAAATGAAAGTAAAAGAGAATTTGACATGTCTTCGAAATAAGCCTCAAACAAAACGTAAAGATAAACAGAAATATTCCAAAACAAAACGAAAAGTTTTTATGAGATTTAAGAATTTTCATGTTGCAATAATATCATTTAAAGTAATGCATTGTTATAATAACGCCAAATGATTTAAAATCAATTTCTTTTTCTTCTTTAAGTAAAAATTAGAAATAATATTTGTAGATTAATAATCAGAAAATTAGAATTATTTTCTTCTTTTTATAAAAAATTTTATATTTTCACAAAAATGTTCTTTTATACATTTAATATAATTACAACGACTAATGTAATTTTTAAATGTTTGCCTTACAAGCAGAATTAAAAATTAATTCATTACTTACAATTTATTAATAAATTGATTACTAGATTATTTTTGAGTATAAATAAGAAGAAGAAAAGAAGAAAAAGTTAATAATCTTTATTCCTTTTTATTTCATTCTTAGTTCATGGTTAGTTCATTCTTAGTTCATGGTAAAACTACACGATAAATTAAAATCTTTTCTACTTTTTTTTATATATTCAGAAGCAATTTCAGATATTTTAATTAATAATAATTTCTTTTCCCAAAAGAATAATAGCAGTAATGTGTGTACAACAAGAGGAAATTTTTATAAAGTGATTTACTAAATATTTTTTTTTTATGATGCATTAACATAAATGTTCCAAATGTCAAATGACACAAAAAATAAATTTTTCTCTAAATTTTATAAATATTTCTTTACATAAATATTTCATTTATTAAAAGAAATTTACAAACATGCTAGTTTCAATTGCTGAAAATTACATATATGGACATTTAAAAACTTATGGACTTTTTCTTTACTGTTATTATTCTTTCTTTATTTATTTTTGTAGTTTGGTTAATTTTATGTTCTATTTATATGTACCACAATATGTATTTTATTATATGTACATCAATGTACGATAAATTAAAATTGTCTTCATGAAGAGTTTTAGGGATAGTACTCCTTATTTTATTTCTTTTTGGCTTGTATTTTTATATTTTTTACGATTTTTCATTGACAGTCTTTGCTTTAATATTAGACAATTAAAAAAACTATTTCAATGAGTTAAAAGCTATATTGTTTACATTTTACAGTTACTTTGCAGTAAATATGTTTTATAATTTATGGTTCTTCATTAACATGAAAAATTATTCTTAATTATTTTTTAATGCAACTGATTTAATTCACTGAATGAATTAAAAAAAAAGGAATAATACAAATTTCATGAAAAATTAGAATAAAATATTCTCTGTTTGTATTTATTTAGTAATAGCCCATAAATTCGTTGCCATATTGACATCTTTGTTAACTTACAAATCGTTTCCTTGTTTTTCATCACGTTCCGTTAAAATGGTCTTATTCTGGAGAGATGTAATTACTCTTTTTTAACTGCCATAATGAATAAAATTTGGAAAATCCAATGCACTCTGATTGTGACTGAAAGAATCTCTCCCCATAATTTTTATCGATCTTTTTAACCCATTACACGCCCTTACGTTTTCCAATTATCCAATCTATATTGTTGCCCTCTCAACTGAAAAGTAGTTTATGGATGAAATTCCTCCTTAAACTCTTTTGCAATGGTGAGTGAGACATTGTTTCCTTTCTCATCTAGAAAGTTCCTTTCTCTGAAGTCTCTAAAAAATAAAATTTACAACAAACAACAACAAAAAAATCCTAACTGATACAATGGCATCTAAAAATTGCAACTTCTTCAACTGAGATCTATTGTATCTACCAGACCACACATTTCCATTTCAGCGAGAAAATTCATTTCACGCAGGATTGCACCTACAATTCGACATAAATAAATTTAAAAAAAATATATAAAGAAATTTAAGTAGATCTGACTAAACAATTTGGTCTTAATAACTGTTTTATGCATACTACACTATTTAGGATAAAGATCATTTTGATTTTGTGCTCAACTAAATATTGTGATTAAGTTTAGTTAATAATTTAAAATTTTGGATTTCCAATCAATAAATTGTTTTTATGTAATTATCTTTGTTTATCTCAGGTATGATTATAAACGATATTTTAAATATTTCGCTAAAAAATAAAAAGAACGGATTGATTTTCAGGCGTTTTTGTGATTCATGTATAATTTTAAAAAATACAATCTTTCAATTTTGTTGTTATGTTATCAATACTTTGCTTATTATCTGTTCTCCTTTTTTATTATTCACGCTAGTTATTATTTTAAATTTCTTATGGATACATTTAATTACACACAAAGACACACACAAACATATATATTCATAAAGATACATTTATTTGATTAATTTATTTTTATTATGTGTTTCTTTTTGTTTCAATTATTCTGTTATATAGACTTATTAAATTTTTTTTTTTTTTTAAAAGTGTTTCTATTTATAAACAGCTTTTAATTAATTTTTTTTTATAATTTGATAAACCAGAATTCTCATCACCAAAGCTGAAAATCGTCGAAATATCGAAAAAATTATGAATTCTTTCATAGTGCTTGATAAAGCGAAAGTGAGCTGAAAATTTGAAAATGATGTACATACTCATGAACTTTTAAATTCCATAAATGAAATCTAAAAAAAATTTTGATTTCCTGTAGCTGGATCTGCTACTCGACTGGTTGATAATTATGTAATTGTAAAAAAGGAATTAGTTAGGAGATTAGTCCTGCAGTGTCAGCGAAGTAGGCGGGTCTTTCTTTTCAGAAATTAGCTAGACATAAGTATTCCCTTTGCTCAGTAAGCAACTAGATTTTGTATTGTATAGATGTGCATGGCCAGCGAGGTAAAGAGCTGACTTAAATAACAAGTTAAATAAAAGTCATCTGAATAACGAGTTCTAATGAATCAAATTAATTTCATTTGTATCCATCTTAGATAGAATTAACAATCAGAGTTTGTGCTGTAGACGAAAGTTTCATTATGAAGGATTATTATTACATCGACAAAATACAGAATTGGAAAGATAGTAATCGTCAAGTTGACTGTCGTCAACGAAAAAAAAATTGCTTCTTTGTGCTTAATATTACTATGAAATTTTTAAAAAAATCTCGATTCATTCCCATTAAAAGTGAAGGATGTTGCGAGAACTCCCAATTATCACCAAAAGTAATTTATAAAAATTATTAAGAAAGCATTATATTTTTAATATAAAGCGTCGCTATAGGTAAATTCTTCCTCTTTCTAATGACAACTGTGAATGCAGTTTCTGCTTGAAACTAAGTGCTAAAGAGGAAGGCATGTGATGATTTGGTGCTTTCGTTGTTTTATATGTTTCACATATATTCAGAAAGAAGACATTTTTCTCACCTTTCGAGCTTTTGAACAAAATGCCCAAACAGCTGCTTCACAACTTACAGTTATGGAGTAGCTGTTTAATCTTTCGCTACAGTCTCAGACAGAATTCATCTGAATTCTTGTTTTGTGTATCAAGTGCTACCGGCTCTCCTTCATAATAAGCCACTTAGTTCTCTTTCTCGTTGAGATGCTTCGTCAACTGATATCTTCATCTATATACTCCCAAATACTTAATGTGTGTGTTTTTTTTTTCATTTTATTATTTATTTTCCCATTATGAGTGCTTTTGACAACATACCTATAAAGGGTACTTCATCTTCTCTGTAGATATAAACAAACTGTGTTTATTGTTTCAAATTTTAAACTTCGATTGTATATTTTAATTTCATTTCTTGTAGGATTTTTAATGGATTAAACACTCTCTGACGGATTTAGTGATAAAGGCCTTTTACGGATAGCTTTCAAGAATAGCTGTCTTTTTTCCCTTGTGTATCTTATTTGTGTAATTGTGTCTTTTATTGTGTATTCCCACCAGGAAATCTGATTATTCATGTGAAAATGTGTGGCTTCTAAAAGTAATGACCGGAACAAATTTGCAATTTCTCTCTCTTATTATCACTAGATTATGAAACTATTGAACTGTCAAATGCAGAAATATCAAGGTGATTGGCCACTGGAATGGAAAGAGGAAATTTGGTTTTGCCCAAGTCTACCATAAGAACCTGCTGCCTTAGTCACGCAGAGAGTATCAAGAGGATTCCTCCCCTTTTCTCACTTCCGTGAGCTCAGCAGAAGGATTTTCTGATCGGAATCGAATTTTAATTTTCAAACCGAGCTCCTTAGTTTTGGAAAATCAAAATTTATCATATCATATAAGCGGTTATAGGCAATTTAATTTGACCGAAAATTAGACAAAGGACTGAAACTATCATTACACAAATAAACAAAGGTTGACAATATAAAGCTCTTCGAAAAAAAAATATATTTTTAATAAAAGAGACGAATATAAGTTCTAGCAGAATCCGAAAAAAAAATTCAGAAAAATTCTTGACAGAACAATTAGACAGAGAACAAAATTTGTTTTCAAATTAAAACTTTAAATGTTCCTTATCATTTTTTTTTTTTTTTTTGTGGAATTTGAGATATTCTGTAGTAACTTAAACGTAAATTATTCAAATGATAGATATGAAAACAACAACAAAATATGCTAAAACAATCCCCAAACCTGAAAATTTTTGATATTTTCTTAAGTGAAAAAATGTCTGGAAAATTTTATGAGATCACGTATCGGAATAATATTATGGATCTCTTTGAGTAATAAACAAAGAAAGGAGAAAAATTTGCTGCAATATGTAAATTTGAAATTTCTTTGCAGACTATCATACATAGAGGGTTTATCTCTAAATGAATAATAAAAAAAAGATGCTCAAAATGTTTTAATGCAGAAACAAATAAAATAGAAATAATCGAATGTACCGATATACAGGTTTCTCATAAAATTTAGAATTTAACTTAAGAACAAATCTCATAACAGCAATTTAAAAAAAAAAAAAAGAAATAAAAAGTATCGATAAATCATATTCAGGCAATAATTATCATCATCATTATTGTTCAATTATTATTCATCAGTTATTGTTCAAACTGAAAAAAAGAAAATAGAATTACAAGATAAAACATATATTGAATTCCAAATGAGTTCATAACAAAAGCGTCAAAGAAACTTAAGTAAAATAATAACAATAGATTATGAAATAAATTTTTAAAAAATAATAAACCAATAAGAAATTTTGAAAGAGGATCTCGCTGATCCATTCTCACCAAAACGATGCCCACATATTTTATGGATAATAAAAATCCAGCTAGTTAAAACATATAAGTTTCAACTGAAGGTTTTAAAAATTTTATGTCCAATCCATCTATATTTTTTCATAATTCAAACATAAAATTTGCAGTTTTACGTTAGCATTAGTCCTATTTATAAGGACTTAGTACTGGCCCGTGTAATCCATGAATATGAATGCTACTTATAGAATTAAATGTAAGTATTGTATTATAACAGTATTTATGCTTAAGTATTTATGGTTCTATTTTTAGCACCATGAAACTGACATATTTTAATATAAATTAGTAAACATACATACAACTTAATTGATTAAAATTCTAAAATATAGTTTGTAAGCGCTTTCGTCTTTATCCGTATTTAATAAAGGCTTTTATAATGATATTGATTTTTATATCAGTAACAATCGTAGTATTGCTATTTATTTACAATAGTTATAGGCAAATGAACATTAAATATTCATCATAAATAGCAACCAAAATGTATTCTTAAATATTAATAAAGCAAGCAATATATAGAGCCAGTGAAAATTACTTTTATATATTTAAAACCAGCATTTATAAATTAAGTAAATTCATTTAATATAAAAGTGTATATATTAATATGCTTTTCCAGTGTTTCAAATGAAACATTTAAGATATTCTTAAAATTAAAAAAAAAAAAAGTTGAAAAAAATTTAAATATATGGGTAGCAAAAATAATTGATTCTAAAATATATATCACTTAAAATATATTTCACGTTATTTTTCCTAAATTGTCTCTTCTTGCTTATAGAACTAATTAAAGTCTAAGTAATTCGAAAACTACAAATCAGCACTGATTTTTTCCTAAATTGTCTCTTCTTGTTTATAGAACTAATTAAAGTCTAAGTAATTCGAAAACTACAAATCAGCACTGATTTTTTTCCTAAATTGTCTCTTCTTGTTTATAGAACTAATTAAAGTCTAAGTAATTCGAAAACTACAAATCAGCACTGATTTTTTTTTCCTAAATTGTCTCTTCTTGTTTATAGAACTAATTAAAGTCTAAGTAATTCGAAAACTACAAATCAGCACTGATTTTTTTTTCTAAATTGTCTCTTCTTGTTTATAGAACTAATTAAAGTCTAAGTAATTCGAAAACTACAAATAAGCACTGATTTTTTCCTAAATTGTCTCTTCTTGTTTATAGAACTAATTAAAGTCTAAGTAATTCGAAAACTACAAAAAGCACTGATTTTTTTCCTAAATTGTCTCTTCTTGTTTATAGAACTAATTAAAATCTAAGTAATTCGAAAACTACAAATCAGCACTGATTTTTTTCCTAAATTGTCTCTTCTTGTTTATAGAACTAATTAAAGTCTAAGTAATTCGAAAACTACAAATCAGCACTGATTTTTTTCCTAAATTGTCTCTTCTTGTTTATAGAACTAATTAAAGTCTAAGTAATTCGAAAACTACAAATCAGCACTGATTTTTTCCTAAATTGTCTCTTCTTGTTTATAGAACTAATTAAAGTCTAAGTAATTCGAAAACTACAAATCAGCACTGATTTTTTTCCTAAATTGTCTCTTCTTGTTTATAGAACTAATTAAAGTCTAAGTAATTCGAAAACTACAAATCAGCACTGATTTTTTTCCTAAATTGTCTCTTCTTGTTTATAGAACTAATTAAAGTCTAAGTAATTCGAAAACTACAAATCAGCACTGATTTTTTCCTAAATTGTCTCTTCTTGTTTATAGAACTAATTAAAGTCTAAGTAATTCGAAAACTACAAATAAGCACTGATTTTTTTCCTAAATTGTCTCTTCTTGTTTATAGAACTAATTAAAGTCTAAGTAATTCGAAAACTACAAATCAGCACTGATTTTTTTCCTAAATTGTCTCTTCTTGTTTATAGAACTAATTAAAGTCTAAGTAATTCGAAAACTACAAATAAGCACTGATTTTTTTCCTAAATTGTCTCTTCTTGTTTATAGAACTAATTAAAGCCTAAGTAATTCGAAAACTACAAATAAGCACTGATTTTTTCCTAAATTGTCTCTTCTTGTTTATAGAACTAATTAAAGTCTAAGTAATTCGAAAACTACAAATCAGCACTGATTTTTTTTTCCTAAATTGTCTCTTCTTGTTTATAGAACTAATTAAAGTCTAAGTAATTCGAAAACTACAAATCAGCACTGATTTTTCCTAAATTGTCTCTTCTTGTTTATAGAACTAATTAAAGTCTAAGTAATTCAAAACTACAAATAAGCACTGATTTTTTTTTCCTAAATTGTCTCTTCTTGTTTATAGAACTAATTAAAGTCTAAGTAATTCGAAAACTACAAATCAGCACTGATTTTTTTTTCCTAAATTGTCTCTTCTTGTTTATAGAACTAATTAAAGTCTAAGTAATTCGAAAACTACAAATAAGCACTGATTTTTTTTCCTAAATTGTCTCTTCTTGTTTATAGAACTAATTAAAGTCTAAGTAATTCGAAAACTACAAATCAGCACTGATTTTTTTCCTAAATTGTCTCTTCTTGTTTATAGAACTAATTAAAGTTAAGTAATTCGAAAACTACAAATCAACACTGATTTTTCCTAAATTGTCTCTTCTTGTTTATAGAACTAATTAAAGTCTAAGTAATTCAGAAAACTACAAATAAGCACTGATTTTTTTTCCTAAATTGTCTCTTCTTGTTTATAGAACTAATTAAAAGTCTAAGTAATCCGAAAAACTACAAATCAGCACTGATTTTTTTTCCTAAATTGTCTCTTCTTGTATATAGAACTAATTAAAGTCTAAGTAATTCGAAAACTACAAATCAGCACTGATTTTTTTCCTAAATTGTCTCTTCTTGTTTATAGAACTAATTAAAGTCTAAGTAATTCGAAAACTACAAATCAGCACTGATATTTTCCTAAATTGTCTCTTCTTGTTTATAGAACTAATTAAAGTCTAAGTAAATTGAAAACTATAAATCAGCACTAATTTTTTTTCCTAAATTGTCTCTTCTTTTTATAGAACTAATAAAAGTCTAAGTAATTCGAAAACTATAAATCAGCACTGATTTTTCCTAAATTGTCTCTTCTTGTTTATAGAACTAATTAAAGTCTAAGTAATTCGAAAACTATAAATCAGCACTGATTTTTTCCTAAATTGTCTCTTCTTGTTTATAGAGCTAATTAAAGTCTAAGTAATTCGAAAACTACAAATCAGCACTGATTTTTTTCCTAAATTGTCTCTTCTTGTTTATAGAACTAATTAAAGTCTAAGTAATTGGAAAACTACAAATCAGCTCTGATTTTTTTCTAAATATAGAACTAATTAAAGTCTAAGTAATTGGAAAACTACAAATCAGCTCTTTTTTTCCTAAATTCTTCTTGTTTATAGAACTAATTAAAGTTTAAGTAATTCGAAAACTACAAATCAGCACTGATTTTTCCTAAATTGTCTCTTCTTGTTTATAGAACTAATTAAAGTCTAAGTAAATTGAAAACTATAAATCAGCACTGATTTTTTCCTAAATTGTCTCTTCTTGTTTATAGAGCTAATTAAAGTCTAAGTAATTCGAAAACTACAAATCAGCACTGATTTTTTTTCCTAAATTGTCTCTTCTTGTTTATAGAACTAATTAAAGTCTAAGTAATTCCGAAAACTACAAATCAACACTGATTTTTTTCCTAAATTGTCTCTTCTTGTTTATAGAACTAATTAAAGTCTAAGTAATTCGAAAACTACAAATAAGCACTGATTTTTTCCTAAATTGTCTCTTCTTGTTTATAGAACTAATTAAAGTCTAAGTAATTCCTGAAAAACTACAAATCAGCACTGATTTTTTTCCTAAATTGTCTCTTCTTGTATATAGAACTAATTAAAGTCTAAGTAATTCGAAAACTACAAATCAGCACTGATTTTTTTCCTAAATTGTCTCTTCTTGTTTATAGAACTAATTAAAGTCTAAGTAATTCGAAAACTACAAATCAGCACTGATATTTTCCTAAATTGTCTCTTCTTGTTTATAGAACTAATTAAAGTCTAAGTAAATTGAAAACTATAAATCAGTACTGATTTTTTTCCTAAATTGTCTCTTCTTTTATAGAACTAATAAAAGTCTAAGTAATTCGAAAACTATAAATCAGCACTGATTTTTTCCTAAATTGTCTCTTCTTGTTTATAGAACTAATTAAAGTCTAAGTAATTCGAAAACTATAAATCAGCACTGATTTTTCCTAAATTGTCTCTTCTTGTTTATAGAGCTAATTAAAGTCTAAGTAATTCGAAAACTACAAATCAGCACTGATTTTTTTTTCCTAAATTGTCTCTTCTTGTTTATAGAACTAATTAAAGTCTAAGTAATTGGAAAACTACAAATCAGCTCTGATTTTTTTCTAAATTGTCTCTTCTTGTTTATAGAACTAATTAAAGTCTAAGTAATTGGAAAACTACAAATCAGCTCTGATTTTTTTCCTAAATTGTCTCTTCTTGTTTATAGAACTAATTAAAGTTTAAGTAATTCGAAAACTACAAATCAGCACTGATTTTTCTAAATTGTCTCTTCTTGTTTATAGAACTAATTAAAGTCTAAGTAAATTGAAAACTATAAATCAGCACTAATTTTTCCTAAATTGTCTCTTCTTGTTTATAGAACTAATTAAAAGCTAAGTAATTCGAAAACTACAAATAAGCACTGATTTTTTCCTAAATTGTCTCTTCTTGTTTATAGAACTAATTAAAGTCAAGTAATTCAGCTACAAATGATTTGATTTTTCCTAAATTGTCTCTTCTTGTTTATAGAACTAATTAAAGTCTAAAATTCGAAAACTACAAATAAGCTGATTTTTCCTAAATTGTCTCTTCTTGTTTATAGAACTAATTAAAGCCTAAGTAATTCGAAAACTACAAATAAGCACTGATTTTTTCTAAATTGTCTCTTCTTGTTTATAGAACTAATTAAAGTCTAAGTAATTCGAAAACTACAAATCAGCACTGATTTTTTTTCCTAAATTGTCTCTTCTTGTTTATAGAACTAATTAAAGTCTAAGTAATTCGAAAACTACAAATCAGCACTGATTTTTTTCCTAAATTGTCTCTTCTTGTTTATAGAACTAATTAAAGTCTAAGTAATTCGAAAACTACAAATCAGCACTGATTTTTCCTAAATTGTCTCTTCTTGTTTATAGAACTAATTAAAGTCTAAGTAATTCGAAAACTACAAATCAGCACTGATTTTTTTCCTAAATTGTCTCTTCTTGTTTATAGAACTAATTAAAGTCTAAGTAATTCAAAAACTACAAATCAGTACTGATTTTTTTCCTAAATTGTCTCTTCTTGTATATAGAACTAATTAAAGTTTTTCGAAAACTACAAATCAGCACTGATTTTTCTAAATTGTCTCTTCTTGTTTATAGAACTAATTAAAGTCTAAGTAATTCGAAAACTACAAATCAGCACTGATATTTTCCTAAATTGTCTCTTCTTGTTTATAGAACTAATTAAAGTCTAAGTAAATTGAAAACTATAAATCAGCACTAATTTTTTCCTAAATTGTCTCTTCTTTTTATAGAACTAATAAAAGTCTAAGTAATTGGGAAACTACAAATCAGCACTGATTTTTTCCTAAATTGTCTCTTCTTGTTTATAGAACTAATTAAAGTCTAAGTAATTCGAAAACTATAAATCAGCACTGATTTTTCCTAAATTTTTGTTTATAGAGCTAATTAAAGTCTAAAATTCGAAAACTACAAATCAGCACTGATTTTTTTTCTTTGTCTTGTTTATAGAACTAATTAAAGTCTAAGTAATTGGAAAACTACAAATCAGCACTGATTTTTTTCTAAATTGTCTCTTCTTGTTTATAGAACTAATTAAAGTCTAAGTAATTCGAAAACTACAAATCAGCACTGATTTTTTTCCTAAATTATCTCTTCTTGTTTATAGAACTAATTAAAGTTTAAGTAAATTGAAAACTATAAATCAGCACTAATTTTTTTTCCTAAATTGTCTCTTCTTGTTTATAGAACTAATTAAAGTCTAAGTAATTCGAAAACTACAAATCAGCACTGATTTTTTCCTAAATTGTCTCTTCTTGTTTATAGAACTAATTAAAGTCTAAGTAATTCGAAAACTACAAATCAGCACTGATTTTTCCTAAATTGTCTCTTCTTGTTTATAGAACTAATTAAAGTCTAAGTAATTCGAAAACTACAAATCAGCACTGATATTTTCCTAAATTGTCTCTTCTTGTTTATAGAACTAATTAAAGTCTAAGTAAATTGAAATCTATAAATCAGCACTGATTTTTCCTAAATTGTCTCTTCTTTTTTATAGAACTAATTAAAGTCTAAGTAATTCGAAAACTACAAATCAGCACTGATTTTTTTCCTAAATTGTCTCTTCTTGTTTATAGAACTAATTAAAGTCTAAGTAATTCGAAAACTACAAATCAGCACTGATTTTTCCTAAATTGTCTCTTCTTGTTTATAGAACTAATTAAAGTCTAAGTAATTCGAAAACTACAAATCAGCACTGATTTTTTCCTAAATTGTCTCTTCTTGTTTATAGAACTAATTAAAGTTTAAGTAATTCGAAAACTACAAATCAGCACTGATTTTTTCCTAAATTGTCTCTTCTTGTTTATAGAACTAATTAAAGTCTAAGTAAATTGAAAACTATAAATCAGCACTAATTTTTTCCTAAATTGTCTCTTCTTGTTTATAGAACTAATTAAAAGTCTAAGTAATTCGAAAACTACAAATCAGCACTGATTTTTTTCTAAATTGTCTCTTCTTGTTTATAGAACTAATTAAAGTCTAAGTAATTCGAAAACTACAAATCAGCATTAATTTTTTCCTAAATTGTCTCTTCTTGTTTATAGAACTAATAAAAGTCTAAGTAATTCGAAAACTATAAATCAGCATTTTTTCCTAAATTGTCTCTTCTTGTTTTATAGAACTAATTAAAGTCTAAGTAATTCGAAAACTACAAATCAGCACTGATTTTTTCCTAAATTGTCCCTTATATTTCATATTCCATATTTAACATACCTTTTATTCTTTAATTTTTACATTAATAGATAATTAGTTAATATTTAAATAAACATGGAGAGTTATTTAAAAAATTCTCTTGGAATTAAAATTGTACATTTTTATATCCGTTTGTTTTTCTTTTGAAATGTTCTGTTATACATGCTTAAAATTATTATATTTTTATTCTCAATTTATATCTGTATTCCATATTTCACACAAAAATTATGCGTAATGTGTTTCGCATCGTTGATTAATGTTTCATTTACTTGACCACTTTCAATGTTTTGTATTGCTTTATTATTTTTTAAATTTCTTTTATGAGCTATTCTTTTGGGTTTATTTAAATTTCTTTCACGTGCATTTTTATAAAATTGTATGGAATTCTATATTTTTTTTTATTTACTCTGCTTCCTTTTTCACTTTTGAACGATGACTGATGAACATAATTTATTGCCTGCATATGATTTATTGATGCTTTCCCTCCTTTATTTGTTTAAAGTTACTGTTATGCTTTCTGTTCTTACATTAAATTCTATATTTTATGAGTAATCTGAATATGGTCAAGCTGTTTAAATTTTTAACTTATAATTTTTAAAATGTTTATTTTATTTTTTTTTTTTTCATTTTTAATTTGTTGTAATAAAGTACAGTGGCTCCAAAAAGTTATCAAACCTGTTTAACAGGATCGGGATGGAAAATTTTTTTCGCATTTCATGGAAGAAGACTCTTGTAATAGCGATTCCAAAACCGAGACAAACACCCACAAATCCTAATAACTATAGACCTTGTTGTTCAGACTAGCTATTTATGAAAGATACCAGATTAATATACATTATATACCAGATATAATATGATATATATATACTAATATATATATATCATATTATCAGAAAAACATTTAGCGAGTTTCAAAGTAGATGCTGCATCATAGATTATGCATTAATACATGAAACATATATCAGAAAGGATATGTATGGAATAGGTATGTAACAGCCGTCTTTTTCGACACGAAGGAAGCCTATAACTGGAATTGGCATCATGGAATTTTACTAGACCTTTATTTTAAAGGTTTGAGAGGAAATTTATCTATCTTTATCAAATACGAATATAATATTTTCTGGATATTTTTACAAAGAAATGCATGGGTATTACTTTGAGGGTAGGTAAACTGTAACTGCAATATAACCTGTTTTAAACAGCAAGGTAGCGTTTACAGCTTGACATTCTTCATAATAGAAATTAATGGCATTATAAATCAATTGCCACTTACAGGGCATGGATCTCTTTACGTAGATGATTTCAAATTATCTGCGGCAGTCCCAACTTAAAGTGAAACGAATGACAGTTGCAACTAGCAGTACAGACTTGAAATAACAACAATGACTTTGTAATTTCACCTCAGAAATCTGACAGACATGGGCTCTTTCAGAAGCAAGTATTTTATTCAAGGGAAACCTAATACCAGTGGCTCAAACAGTGAAATTTTTAGGCGTATTATTTGACATATTAACCATCTGAGAAGAAGAAGCACGATAACACGAATTCTTATCAACGACACATGGGGAGAAGAATATGGACATCTTTAAAAATATATAAAACCCCTTTTCTATCCAAACTAGATTACAGGTGCGCTGTTTACGGATACACTTTAAATTCATCCCCAGGGACTGCGCTTGTCATTAGACGCATTTATAACATCACCAGGTTTCAGCTCGTATATAATGGCAAGAGAAGCAAGTTTAAATCTCAAGCAGAAGCAACCAGAGCTACAATAGTTTTTCAAAATCAAATCTAACTGCGCTCCACCTCTATATCGATTTATTTGAAATTTAAAAGCCATTATTCATTAAAACCATCTTCCATTTCCTCATTTGGTTTGAGAAAGAGGCAAGTACTTGGATCTTTGAATGCAGGTTATTTGAATACTTGTGATTTCACAGGGATATTTCCTCCTTGAGGAGAAGCAAAAATCCATATTTTGAAATATTTTATTGATTATAAGGAATGTTCTACAATCAATATCATATTTAGATCTTTATTTTTGCAACATCTATAAAAAGTATGAGTGCTATTTGATTATATTCACGTATGGCCCAAAGAGTAGGACACTTGTAGGAGCTGCGATTGTTTTTAAAGACAAAGTTTTCTCTAGAAACCTCAGCCAACATTGCACTGTTTTTACTGAAAAGATCACTAAACAAAATGAATTTCTCTGTTTACAAATATTTTGTACTATATTTAAAATCAAGAAGTTTCATAAACTCCCTGATAAATTTTGATAAAAAAATCCACCCAGTAATATTCGAGATCATTAAAATACGCTTTAAATCAGTAGACAAATGTTATCATATAAAATTCTACTGGATTCCAGGAAATGTGGGTATCTCTAAAAAACACAGGTGAATCAACAAAAATTCTTCCGTACAATTACAAGTATCATTTAACGACGAAAATAATTATATGAATACTGCAAACGACTCCTCTTGGCAGACAACTTGGGAACATGAAATAAATAATAAACATTATTTTATAAAACAGTCAGCATGGGCTTTTCAAATTCAAATCTTAGCAGATTTTTAAATATAAAATTGGTAAGATTTTGAATTGGGCATGCATATTTTACCCACAGACATATAATTTTCGGAGAACAGCCTTTCCACTTCTCAAAATGCAACAATGATTTATCTAAATAACACATTTAATCAGAATTTTTTTAAAGATATTAATGTGCTGCAACTAATTTAAAATATTTTGACCGCATATTGCAGGTATTCAACGAACCTTCCTTGATACGGTAAATGTTCTGTTGTATTCTTGCCCTGGCCTGCACGTTCACCAGATCTCTCGCCGATATAAAACGTCTGTCCCATGGTCGCATAGCAACTGGCTCGTCACCATACGCCTGTCACTACCGTTGATGAGCTGTGGTATCGTGTTGAAGATGCACGGGCATCTGTACCTGTACATGCCATCCATTCTCTGTTTGACTTAATGCCCAGGCGTATAAGTACTGTTATCACTGCCAGAGGTGGTTGTTCTGGGTACTGATTTCTCAGGAAATATGCACCCAAATTTCTTGGACATTTAATTACTTGTTATTTACAGTATAATATATTTGTCCAATAAATATCATTTTGTTATCTGCATTTCTTCCTGGTGTAGCAATTTTAATAGCCAGTAGTGTATTTTATGAATGGTAAAATATCTTTGCTGAAAAACAATGTCATACACTTTTACGAATTTGCAAGTTTCTTACCACTTTTTTAAAGAAATATTTTACAACATTTTTATTACAAATGAGCATGAAGAATATAACCGTAATAATAGTTTTTCATGAATATAATTATTGTCTTTCAATCTTAAAACTCGTAATGAGCTCTAGGAGGGAAACTTCTAAAAGGAAATGTTGTTTAGTCATCAAATGGTCAAAAGATGGCAAATCTCTTTAGATGTGACGTTATTTGGGAAAAGTCATATATCAAAAGTCATAGTATCTGAAATCTAGATATGTGGCCAATATTCCAGGAAGAGGGCGTAATTAAATTTTAAGCACTAGT
Source organism: Caerostris extrusa (assembly GCA_021605095.1). Lineage (NCBI taxonomy): Eukaryota > Metazoa > Arthropoda > Arachnida > Araneae > Araneidae > Caerostris > Caerostris extrusa. The sequence continues at coordinate 11,934 of BPLR01019070.1, read as the reverse complement.
GGAATATTTTGCGTTCAGCAAAGAAAAATCCGAAGTTAAGCGCCCTAAAACTTGCATCATCGACGTCCTCAGAAATTGAAAGAAGAGTTTCAGCTGAAACTGCTAAAAGTTTTCTTTATAATGCAGGATTTAAAGGCCTTACTGCAATAAGAAAACCACTCTTTAGTTAAATCAATAAGACAAATCATATTTCAAAACCGGAATCATTCTGGAAAACCGTTATGTTCTCAGATTAGAACAAATTCAATCTGTATGGAAGCAACGGACGATATAAACTGTGGAGGGAAGTTGGGAAATAACAAGAATTTAGAAACACCGTAAAGACGATTAAGTATGGAGGTGGATCCATCCTCGTTAGTGATTGTATAGCAGTAAGAGGAGTAGGAGAAATTTACATTGACGGTATTACGTATAAAATAGTGTATCTTGACATCTTAAAGAATAATTTACAAAAAAGTACCGACAAAGTGAGAATTTGGGTCAAACTTCGATTTCCAGCTTGACAATGATCCGAAACATACGGCGAAAATAGTCAAGTTGTATCTGTAGTACCATTGCAAGCAGCAGCTACATACTCCACCCCAATTTCCAGACCTAAATATCATAGAAGATTTATGGGCTTAATTTAAAACATCTGTCCATGAACATGATGGGACGTATAAAGAGGATCTAAAGCAGGTCTTAAGGGAAGAGTGGGAAAAACCTTTAGTTGAAACAGCAGAAAAGCTAGTGGAATCCATGCCTAAAAGATTGCGAACTGTGATCCAGGCAAAAGGAGATGCGACTCAATATTAATTTGCTATTTTTATGTAAATTAATACAGGTGTATACTCAATTTCGTGAAGCAGTTTTTTTCTCCAAGTGCCATATTTATTATTATTTTTTAAAATAAATTCAATTTTGTAATTATTTTCCTTCACACAGAAAGAGAAGGACAAATAGTATTAACAATAAAAAACATGATTTTCTTAAAGCAAAATTTAGCTCGTTATGTAAAAACGTACGTTACTCTATGCTGACCTTAGGTGTATACTCAGTTTTGAGGCTCACTGTATATTATCTGAAAATTCTATTTGTTGTCGGTAACCACCTGGAATGAATCAGTTTTCCAGGATTCTTTTTTGTGACAGTGAAATTTAGTGAAGTATTTCCTTCTGAAACTTCAGTACACATTTTGTAGAGATATTTAATTGATCTGTACTATATTCATAAACGGAAACATTAGGCAAAACTATTTTTTGCCTTTTCAACGCTTATTAAAAGAGTCCTCTCCAAGAATCTAAACTTTTTCCAATTTATCCGTTGTATTGTTTTGACTCACTTTCTTTTGAATAAATACCATAATAAATGGCATAATGGTACAAAAACATACAAATTGTTACAAAAGGCATTGCATAGAAAGCTCAAATTTTCACATGACATCGTTTTTAGAACTTTATTAACCACTGTTACATCATATTCAATTGCTTGAATTTTTGAAAAATTAAAATTTTCCTTTTAAAAGATTTATTCGCTTGTTTTAATATTAAGAGAACTTTCCAGATACGTTACTTACATGAACAAAATATATATATCGGGGTTTTGAATGTAGAACATCATATTCATCATTTAAAATCTTTTTAGCTGCCCTTTCTCCTTCCTTATCCCGAAATGAATCGTGTTTTTGGCTGTTAAAATATATCTCATATTCCGAATAAGAATATTTTACCTTATTATTCTTTTTGTAGTCACTGAAGGGTTTTATTCTCGTATTTATACTTCTGCTACGATAAACAACTATGGAAGAATTGTTTTTATTAATTATTACCATAAATCTTTTAGTTGTATTTATAAGAACTTCTGCTGATTATCAGAAACAAGACATAGTCTGTCCTACGTTCAAAAGCTTAGTTCTCATTTTCGGTTATTCGGTAATTTTTGTCTTATATTTTTTTTTTTTTTTCCTTTCATATCGTTTATATCCATTATCATATTCATCAGAAAAACTTGGAAAATTCAAAATGTGTTCCTTAGCAGATAGGGAAAGTATTAAACTGTTAAGCTTCGAATTTCTAATTTCACTGACACATCAGTTTCAACCATTCATGGTTTCAAATGAGGTCTATTATATTTTCAGAATCTGCTTTTGTTAGTTTTCTGATTAAATAGTAAAGACATGTTGGCAGCTAAAAATTTAATTTCATTTAGTTTGTATTTCGTGATATAAAGGGACTTTATAATAGGAAACTTTTCCACTTAGAGTTTTTGCGTAGAAAACAAGCGAACGTCTGCCTAAAAATTCAGCACTCTTAAAATGTTACAATGATTTCTGCTGAAAATTAGCATCAAAATATTAAGTTGCAAGAAGTTCAAATTTCAAGACCGTAATTGTATTCATAGGTACAATATCGCTTCCTAATGCAATGCCCTCATATAAGCTACTAAATTGTGATAACAGTTTTTCCATTCCACCATAATCTATAAATTACTGAAAGGCTCATAATTTGGTAAATGGGATTCCCCTGTCTCAATGGATCATTTATCCAATAATCCACCATCGCAAATTCTTAGATAAATGTTGTCAATTATTCATATTTCAAACATGGTAAATCGAAATTTTACATTCTCCCCATTTAGAGACAAATGCCTGTCCTTCTTCAAAAACTTGATAAATTTAAGCTATTAGAATTTACACTTTTCTAATTTTAGTATTTCTTAATAAAATATTTGTATTGCTATTTAAAAATGAAAACAAATTAAAAGAATGTGAGGGATTTTAAAATTTCAACTTGTGTTTATACAGACAAATATTGAATTTTTTTACTAACAAAATTAAAATTCTTATTTATTTAAATATTTTGCGATTTATAATGCTATTATAATGTAAAATAGTTTTAAAATTTATATATTTAAAATAAATATTTAGATTCTCAAAAATTTCTAAATAAACTCTCTTATTTCTCAAAATTAAAAATTTTGAATAAGTTTTATTTAAATAAAAGTAAAATCACCATATCCTTAAATATTTTCATAACAAAAATATTATAATAAATATTTTGTAACCAGATTAAACTTGGTTGAATTTTTGTACTATAATTATCAGCTTTGTTTATTATTAACTTCTGATGATAAATTAATTTTGTTAATCAAGTATATAATAAATTTCTTATTTTGTTTTTATTTAGAGTTGCGATAGACCGCATGTTATCTAAAGGATAATGCACATTTAAGTATTTTAACATACTAAATAATTCAATTTTGTCTGCAACCCTCTCCATATATATATTTCAAACTTTTGAATAATTGAATTAATGGCATTTAAATAAACATTATGCACGTGTTACGTTTCAAATATGCATTTTATATCATATAGTAATTCATAACAGAATTAATCATCAATAATAATACACTGGTAGCCATTAAATTGGAATGAATATGAAAGCAGATTAGCATGTTATTTTTAGAACAATTCAGCAGTTCTGCATACAGCATGGCGATGTCCGGATTCGCGTATGAATTCATGAAAACTTGTAAAAATAATTCTAAATAAATGAATCTTTCTTCCTATTAGAAGGTTATTTTTTTTCAAATGTATCAAGATTATCCTGTTGATTTATGCCCACTTTTCAATAAAAATAAAATAATAGTATACTTATGTATTTCAAAACTAACGGTTATTAACAACTAAGTCATAAAAAAAAAAAAATTTTCAAAGCAATTTTTTTTTTTAGCAGTATATACAGGTTTAATGAAAACTATTTATAACGTTATAAAAATTTTAAGAATTGAAAAAGGAAATTTTATTCTTGAGAAGAAAACAAAAGACATATGTTAGAAAGTGAAAATTTCAAAAAAAAAACTATTTTCTCAATAAAGATTTTTGATTCTTTTAACAATTATAAACTTTTCAAACTGTTCTAACACAACAATTTGTTCTCATGGTGAGTTTTGAAGTGCGTTTAAAATATATCAACATGAAATTAGATAATACAACTCCAAAAATCGATAAAAGTTTCTGCCTAAATTCCTTCTAATGAACCGAAATACAAACTTGGTGTCAGAAAGTTTCAAATTCGTGGTTTCATTTGGAAAGATCACGGTAACAATTAATTTGTTTACAATTCTTAAGAAACAGCATCGCTTATTTTTGTCTGTCTTTTTTTGAGGCCAGTCTTTTTTAAAGAATGTTTTTGAGATAAATTAAAATGTTTTTATTTAAGAACGACACGAACGAACACATTCGAAGGAATTTTTTTTTGAAATTATTTAAATACTTTATCTTTGTACACATTGTTGGATTGAATGTATCTAAAAATTATGATTTCACACACAAAAATTTCTTTCTGATTTTTTTTTCTAGTTTTCATAGCCTAAAATAAGAGTTAAAATGGCCAAAATTGATACTGTTACAAAACATGATAATTCAAAATCAAATCAATATTTTTTAAATTTCTAAGTTTTTATTTGTTTGTACTAACATTACACAGGGAATTGACCTCTTGTAAATTTATGTTTTTATTATTTATCATTTTGTATTAGTTTAAAAGTTGTGGACACCAAATTGTTCCAAAATTTGCATGTAATTTGCACAATTAAAAAAAAAAAATTTTTTTTATGCAGCTAGAATTATTTCCAAGTTCTATTGCCTGTAAGCATTTATGAAAACATTTATACAAAGTTTGGTAATATTTGGTTTAACACTACTTGTGTTATGGTGTTTCTCGTGAAAACAAAAAAACATAAAAATAAAAACAACTTGTAATTAACGGCATTACTTTTAAAAATGTTGTAAATATATTAAAATTCCATTGAGTTATTAAGCTCATATTCTTTTTTTTTATTAAAAAACATGGTTTTATTTTTCCTTGAAGCTCTATTTTGAAGAAGTTTAAATTTGTTACACATTTTTTTCTACAAGTTCCTTCTATTATCAGAAACTTTCCAATATGAAATGTCCTGGATTTAAAATATTTAGTCTTTTTACAATTTTGATTGAATATATTCAAAATTTGAATTTCATATAAAATATCAACTTTAATTATTTTTTATACACTTTATTCTTTAAAATTTGGATAAAAATTGCAGAAATGTAAATGTAAAAATTTAATGTTGTAATAAAACTTGATTAAATAAAAAAAAATTTTTTTTTCTTTTTAAGTAATTCTATGTTGGGAATATCATTATGTATGTAATATACTTTTTTGAAATTTATCTCTTAATTACTTATACATTTTTGTATGTTTCAAATTATTCGACACATTTTTTTTTTAAATTTACAACAAATTATTAGTTTAAGGACTAAAATAAAAATAATTTTTACAAAAATCTTACAACCGGTTGAAAAACTCATCTCCAAGAGAAGTTTAAAGTAACATAACTTTAGTTCCAAAAAAGATAGAAGCAAACTGTGAAAATAATTAGAAAGGTAAAAATACACACATTTCAAAAATTGTAAAAATTGTAAAATCTTTATTTTGTTCGAAAAGCGCATTTTAAAGGTGTTCGTGTACCTAAAAAAAAAACACATTTTTAAATTGTCTACTTATTGCATATAGCAACATAAAAGCTTTTTATGCACTTAAATTTTTTTTGTAATTCCTAAATAAATTTTGAATTAATTATACTGAGATATACAAATGTACTCCTAAACTATATACATTTAAAATAATTATGCATGCAATGAAATAAATACAAATTGCAATAACATATTAATTTTAAAAAAGCTAATATTATTACATTATTTCATTTTTTTCGTTAAAATAGTTTATTGCGTGCATCATTTACATCTTTTATAACGTGTTTCTAACGTATGTCCTTTTTTAAAAAAATAGTTCTTAAAACTATTTTGGTAAAATTAAATTAATAATGATTTTTATTAAATATATAAGTCATCACGTTCATAATGTCCAAATTTATTGATGAAAATGTTATTTTGTCTATTTATGATGATTATATATAAATTATGAAACGTATATGTAATCTTTAATTCTTAATTATTGAATAAATAAATGAATCCTCATTAAATAAAGCTTATGTAGTGATAGCGTTTGTCTTTCTGCAGATATTGAAAACATGTTACATTTTTTAAACTTTTTTTTTGTTATAATTTGAAATAAAAATTATTATCCCAATTTCATGAAATTTTATACAAACATGGTACAATTTATATTTGTAAAGGGAAGTGCTCTTTATTTCACTAAACTAATTAATTAGGTTGCATATGTTGGATTGTAGATCTTGGTGTTATTTTATTTTTAAAATAATAATCATTTATCATTTCTTTATTTCAATTTTTGCTCTGAGTATCTTTTTTTTTTTAGTTTCTAAATTGCAGTATTTAGTTTTCATCATCACACTAGACCTCTTTATTAATCAATTCATGTATTGATTGAAGTTTCATTTATTTACTTATAGTTAGTATTTACAAGATGTAATACTTACAGGGATGGAGTTGAACTTTTTTTTCCAGTTTTACAACACTATCAGCGCTACCCAGCGTCGCGTTGTAAAGCTCACAAATTCTAACATTCTTTCCACCTGTAATCTTTTAAAAGTATATTACACAATACTAACTAATTCAATCACCTCATTTAACAAAATTCAAATAATTTTATGATTGTCAATGCAGAAAACTGGGGAAAAATTTTAATGTTTAAGACACATTTTGTGCATTACTATTCACCATGAATTATTTTTGTTAAAGATATAAATTTAAATTCTATATAAAGAAATCAATTTAATGAAATCCTTAAATTGCATCAAATTAAATCAAATTAAAATAACTTAAAATAAATCTCCAGCAATTAAACAATAATAATAGTATATAATTAAAGCATGCCATAAAACCTTAAATATAAGTTAAAGATTTAAAAATGAATTCAAATAAAGAAATATATTAAAGTTTAAAGAGTCTCTCAAAATTGTTTAAAGTTGCATTTGAAAAATAAATTTGCTGTTGATTTCACATAAACAATAATAATAACACGTTTGATATTTAAATGACCATAAATATTTTTCCTTAAATTATTTATGGAATTAAAAATATTTCTTCAAATTTTAAATAGATATTATTATTATTTAATGTAAGGTTTAAATTAATATAAATTTTTGAAAAATTTAAATGTTATCAACAATAAATAAAAATTTAATATCTAAACAATTTTAACAAATATTTTTCTAATTTCAGTATTTGACTTTAAATTTCTTTGCATCATTTGGCTATTAGAGTTAATGGGCTTTACTAAACATTTTTACAAAAAATATTCTGAAGATTTCTTACAAAATTATATTTAAATTACAAAACTAAAAATATAAATTTTATTCATTAATTTCATTTTTCAAATTAAATTAATTATGCATAATATCAAGTAAGTATCATTTTTTGATACAAAATATTAGATTTTTGATATCTAGATTAAAACCTAAAATAAAGTAATTTGCATAAATAAATATATCAGAAAAACTCGGTCCCATGATTTTTGTAAGATATTTCTGTTTAATATTGTATTAAACATAAAATGAAAATTACATTTTAATACCAAGACTAATAACATGCTAGATTGATATACCATAATACTAATAAAAATATTTAATAATAATATACACTCATAATAATAATAATAATATAATAATAACTAATATCCCTAACTACCCATAATAATATATATATAACTAATACTCTACTAGATTGATATATTAATACAACCAACTTATGCAAATATTTAAAAATAGCAATAGATTATTGCGGAATGACAAGAAATCTAATCAAATGACAAGGTTTTGCATTCAATATGATAGATCGTTGTTGAGTGCAAGATTTTTGAATTAAATCTTTTTTATTTACAATAAATACAGATTTGTTTTTGTTTTTTATTTTTGTACAAAATACAAGAAATTTTCATGTTGAAGATAATAAAGATTAATTATATTTATCCAATATATCATATATAATATAAAATATTATTGAATATTACATATGCATATATAATTATTACATATGCATTAATGTATATATTAATTAATTATTATAACATTTTTTAATTTTAAAATAAATAATTAGTAAAAAAAATCAATAAACTGAACCCTACATGCTATATGTCTTGAGTTTAACAAATTTTTATATAATTTTTTTTTTTTTTTCAAATCAAGACAATAAATTTAAGAATTTGGAAAAATAATTTTTATGTAAAGGAGAAAGAATTTTAATGTCAAGGCTAAATATTTTATATTGATAATTTCATGCAATGACATACGATAGTTCGTGCTTCGTTCGTGAAATTAAAAATTTATCTAATGTAAAATCCGTTAGTTAAAAAAAGTCCTCGTCCAAAATATCTAAACTTTTGAACAGATCTTTAGAAAATGTGCTGCGTTGCAGCTATGTAAATGTACAAATATTTGTTAACAGGATTAAGTTTTTTATATAATAAATTTATCTAATTAAAAAGCATTACTTCGTGAATGTTTATTAGATTACTCTGTCTGAACTCTCAATTACAAAATCTTTTCCGACTTCCAGTGCTCTTAGTTATAATTACTTTGAGCATTATTTTAAATAATGGAATATTGAGGGCATTTTTATCTAAAATATATTTTATTCTTGATTTGAAAGTTTTCACAACTGTTGTAGAATAGAATTAACTACCTGGAACTTATTTTATAGTATTGTGACAATTTAAAAAATGATGATTAAGTTAATTAAAAAGTATTAACAGTATTATATTTAAAAAACATAAATGCTTTTTCTTGTAATCATCACAGTTCTACCCGACCAATTAATGAAATATTCATAACTATATAAAAATTAATTTCTAGAATTTGAATTTCAAATTATTTAAATCCTATAAATAATTCAATGATGAAAAATAACTGATGAACACATAAACATTAAAATTATTTTTATAATATATTTGGTTCATAATTTAATTTTCGAAATTCTTTTGTATATTTTAAATGAAAATTCTCATTATAGCACCTAGCATTCCTTGCTAGCTCAAATTTCTTAACATCAAGAAATGATTAATATCATTGTTATTTCGATAGGAACTTTAAGTGCTACATTAAGAAGCAGTTCTCGAAAGAAGAAGACCGTTCAACTAACTAATATTTAACTACACAGGAACACAACGAACAATTCTAATATAATTCACAATTAAAAATGACTTGACGCAAACATTTTCGAGAAAAAAATTATTGCGTTTCGATATGCTCAAAACGACAAAGCTAATCCATACTTATAGTACAGGAAGCCAAATTTCAGAATGAAAATTTAAATAATTCTGGTGGGTTAGAAATTTCATGAAATATGACGCTTCGCTGTTTTGCGGAGAAACGGAATCAGGATGACTAACTAATATTTTAACAAAATTACAAACAGATTATGATATATATCATATATATGTGTCTTTGTGACAAATAAAATCAAAAGAAATAAAGATTTTAATAATTAAACTTCTTACAATAAATGCTCGAAAGTGATCACCAGCAATAATTGATTATTCACAGCGCATAAATTGACGGCCATTACCAAATATGTCAAGCATGCTCTTCACATTTTCAACTGTAATTAACTGTAGGGTGATTAGTCTCTTCATCGAACTGATTAAAACTTTTCTAAATCCTATTTTTAATGCATCCACAGAAGAAAAGAAATCCATGCGTGCCAAATATGAATATTCATATTTGACATGCATAGGAACAAATTAATTCAGTTCGATCGAATATCGATTGCTAATTTGTGACGTACTTGCTGAAGAGAACATAGGAATCCCATTTCTGTGAGCACAGCTGAAGAAATTTCGGCAAACTGTCTTGTAGAAAGATGGCGTATTTGGAGCTAGAAATATGATAATTGCTGTTCATGGTCCTTCTTTCGAGCTTCTATCATAAAGTTTAATCACTAAAATGTTTGATTGTTTTGACTTTACCTGCCATTCTCAATTTTCTAATAAAGAATACATGAATAATAAATTAATGAGGAGTGCAGAATTAATCGAAGCGATCGAATTAGTTTTTGTTACCCTTGAAGAAGAATCGTATTAACAGCGACTAAAATTTCAGAACTGAACAGAAAGCCGGAACGAAAACTTTTGAATTTATGAAAGGGATGAGTGTAATTAACCTGTAGGCAGGAATGTCCTCCTATTGGATGGAGAAGAAGCAAAAGATAAGGGGAGGAAGAAGGAGTTACTTTCAGGTCAGATTCCATTTACATTGTGGTGGCCACAGTAATGCTGCAATGGGGTCTTGGCAATCTGTTGCATGTTAGTCATTCCATTAAAGCGCTTGCCATCTGAAAACCGTAACAAAATTTCCATAACTATGTCATAATATAGAGCAGTAAAAAAAAAAAAGAAAATTATTATTAATAATATATATATTCATCTAATTTTTTGAATGCATACGTATATATCTAGATACATAATAACGTTTATATGTAAATTTTTAAAAAATGTAAAAAATTTATAACTTAAAATAACCTGCAGAGAACAAATACAAACAGAATAAAATAGAAATATGTTTAATTGCTATAAAAGGAAATCATATTATGTATTTTAGCACCCTATTGTTATTCCTATAATTTTTAACAAGTGAAGCCATGTAGCTAATTAACATGGTCATATTAATAAGAAATACAGCATAATATAAACGTGCAATAATTATAAACACTTAACATCTGTTAAGGATGATTCTTTTACTCTGTCTAACACAATTATTGTAAGGAATTGCAGTTATTTGTCTGTTGATATGCTCCTTGCAGATTTATTTGTCACGTTTAATGAAAAGGACGTATAGTGGATTTTTTTATAGTGGATTGACCAACATAAATTGCATTTTTTAATATCCTGTGAGGAAATTTTAGATATATTTCGTAAATAAATGCAACGATATAATACATATTCTATGTAATTATGTATTCTATGTATAATTCATATTCTGTCAATAAACTAAATAGTTATTGAATTAAATTAAAATACTATTTTATTTCTCTAAATGTTATATTTTCACAAAAGGCGAAGCCATTAATTAAAAAACTCAAATCACTTTACTAATATATTGATGAATCTTATGAACAATCATAACAAAAAATAATTGGATCTTGTAAATTATATATTATGCTAGATCTTCGTCTTAATTTTTAATACTTTATGAATGCCCAAATTCATCTTTTATGTGTTATTTTTGCTTGCATTTTCTCATTTTACTTTTTACATCCTTAGGAAAGTTATAAAAACGACAAACACTAATTGTATTTGCATGGACTATTCAAATTGTTTTTCACTTCATATGTAGAGAGAAATGTGACAGATTTCTTAAAATAAACGTCTGAAATTTCTTTTAAAATCTGAAAGCGACTAATATATTAAATTACTCTTTTTAAGGAAAATAATCTAAACACGTTCTGAAATGTACAATAAAGTCATGAGTTAAAATTGAATTTAATAAATTATATAAAAATTAAACATAAAAATGTATTATATATTTTCCAATTTAGTGATTTTACTTAAAAATGCTAAATTGAAAAAAATGGATCAAAATACGCTCTTTAAAGGCGACAACAAAAACAACAACTTAAAATGATTGATAAATATTGCTTTTAGCTATGTTTCTGAAAACCATTGCAAAGAAACTTTCGAGCATAAAAATGTCTTGATCTGAATTTTCAGAGTTAGCTTGAATCTTGTAATTTTTCTGGTATCCTTATATTTGTATACAATAAATATATTTCTGCTTGCCTAATAATATTTCTGTAACCATTCAAAACTACGTTATTTACAATAAATCCTTCAAATTTTGAAGAAAACTAATATTATTACATAAAGCAATATGTTACTTAAATTGTTTATGAATTATTAAACAAATTTCAAAATAACACTGAATATGAAATACTTAAAGTTTTTGTAAATTATTATGTTAAAATACTTCATTTAAATTTTGAAATTAATTACTTACGCT
>BPLR01019069.1:0-62814 GCA_021605095.1 Caerostris extrusa | reverse complement strand
GGATTTTCATACATATATATTTAACATTTACGAAAAGAGAAATTAGCATACAGCAAGTGAAAGTAATTTTTGTTGAAACTTGTTATTTTTGAATCTTACTTTATAATGCTTAATTAATAATTGTCAAAATTTAACTAACATTAGAATTAAAATCATTGATTATTTCACACTTTTTATTTGCCTATCAATATGCACTAAATAAGGAGTGGTTACTGTATTCTTAAATGTATAAAAAGAAAATAATGTCTACCAATTGTTTCAAAAACACTGATAGTGATTGTATTTTTGCTTTTGAATAAATAAAACGAATCAATTATTATTTTGAATAATTAAAAATAAACAAGTGCTCTGGGTACCAGGTTTTGGGTTTGAGTCCCAGCTGAGCTATGGATGTTTGTAGTGGTTCAAAATCCACTTTAAACCGTATTTGTGTATTGGGCTAACAAACCTAACCCATAAAACAAAAGTTATCATGTTTTGAAATCTGCCAATAGGCAGAAGGCCCAGCTCCTCACCATGGGCTGTTGATACAAATATGATGATAATGATGATGAAAAAAAATAAAAATCAATATACTGAGAGAAATGTAAGTCATGTATATTAAATGTTTTATGATGCTTAAAACTTTCATTTAAGAATAATTACGTAGTAACTTTTTTAGATAGAGAAAAAGCTAATTCATTAATGCATTTATTGATAGTATTTTAAAAGATTTTCTTTTATTATTTATGCAATTCTTTACTTTTATTTATATTTTTTTGTTTTTTATTAATTGATTTATTTTTTCCCGCCTTAGAATTATTCAATTCACCACCTGCTGATGAAGGACTTTCCAGGTTTTTTATTCCTAAAAAAAATATGCAAGGACTTAGGCCAAAAATAATTTTTTTAAAAATGCTGCATTTTTCTTCTGATTTTATGATAATTAGCAGGTGTATGATATAAACATCTTAGCTGTCAAATAGTTTTCATCATATGATTTCATGTTAGAAAAATGCTCTGCTAACTGTATCTTCGTTTTATAATAAAGTTTTTATTATTTTTTATTTTCCACAATTCATTGTTTAATATTCATCATATACAGTAGAACCTGTTTAAGTCGAAACCTCCAAAACTCGAAAAAAAATTTTGTTCCCTTCCCTTCAGCCCCCCAAACCTCCATTACTCGAAATTTCAACCCTCTATATGTCAAAATAATTAGTCAATCTCCACAAGCCATTTTGGTTTATATTTTCCATAACTCAAAAAAATTTTTGACTCTGTATCTCAAACATTAGCAATGTTTGATTTTACAACTCGATCATTTGAAACTAATTAGCTCTATAGCTCTCAAGAAAAATAAATAAGCTACCGACTTTAAGGATTTGCCAACAATGCACGTCATTGTTTCTTAGAAAACAATGTATGAGTATACAACAAATAGAATAGCCAATTCTTTAAAATATTCTTATTATTGCTAATAATTTCATTTGAACTGAAGCGAAGCAAATCTTTTGTTGTCATCTGCAAAAATATCAGAAGTAGTTTGGTTTACTGCAATACACATCTATTTTAATAACAGTATACGAATAATATTGTTAAAAATGAATGCTGTGGAAATGTAAACTGAGAACTTTGACTCTCACTGAAAAATTTGTAGCTGTGAAGTGTTGTCATAAAAAGAAAGACGTTGCTGAACAATTTGGCCTGCCAATAAGTACTCTGTCAACAATAATAAAAACGAATCGACTTCATGAAAAAATTGAAAACGGTCTAAGTTTGTCTTGCAAAAGACAACAAATTGCAGAATTTCCCAGCTTGGAGCAGTGCTTGCTTGAATGGTTTAAGGAGGAATTATTTTGATTTTTTTATTGTACTACATAATATATAACTTTTAAGTTGCAAATAAACATGTTTATTGCCTTTGTAATTTGAATTTTTATTTATTTTACCTAACTCAAAATAAGTTAGAAAGAATCTAAACCTCTACAAGTCGAATATTTTCTTACAAAATCCGGCGTAAGTCGAAAACCTCTATAACTCGAATTATTTCAAGCGTCTGCCTTAAAGTTCGACTTACAGAGGTTCTATTGTATTAATTGCATGATACAAATTTTTATTTAATGTCTCATTTCTTCAAATATATGATAAATTATGATTAAAGTAACTAAATTACTGTTATGAAATTTAAAATACTTATTAATAGTTAATTAGTAATCTTAATTTATTTTCCCGGTTTATCAAATTCTTTATTTAACTTTTGAAATTAAATTAAAATTAGTTGTTTATAGATTAGCTTTACGTTTAATGTTTCGAACTGTTTAAGATGTAGAACAAGATTAATGCTGGGCACTTAAGTTTTTAGATGTTTAGCCAATGGTGATATGACATTTAGTTTGCCTACACCTTTAGGTTGCTAGATCAATCATTTAGCAGTATCATCTGGGAGATATCTAAAGTTCTGTATGATTGCTTACTACTGATTCTGCCTGAGGCAAACACTGAAAGGCTGCCAGCTATTCCAAACAGCTAATGACAATTTTCAAATTGCATTGGATTAATTTATGGGAACCTTATATAGTATTTTAGAGATTAATTATTAAATGTAACTATTGCCAACAAGTAGCATTTTTAATTAAAATGGACTATTTTTATTTTTTGCGAGTATAAGAATAATTTATTATTGATTATGAGTTTCCATTGTTATAATTACTAATCCTTATATATTTTCGCGTCTACTTCTTGGTTTAAATTAATTTTTAGAATGTACTGTCAATCCTCATTAAATAGTCTCTCTCGTGCTTCGGATTGAATCCTGGCGGTGGCATGAATGTTTGTTAGTGGTTCGGAATCCACTTTAAACTGTAGGTGTCAGTCTAATTAACCCAAAAATGTGCCCAAAATGACCGTAGAGCGACAAACTAAATCATGCTTTGTGTAAAAGAGGCATTTATACAAGGGTTTTTGCCTATCAGATATAAAAATCCTTTAATCATAACCTCTCATAGCAAAACAGGAGGGTGACAGTTTGTAAGATTTTTTGCCATATTTAAAATAAACTCTTTTTATTTCGATAAGTTTAAAGCATTTCATGGGAAATGGAATCTTTCTTCTTCAGCACTGAAACCAGATTCACGATCACAATGGAGTTTTTTACATTATTTTGCTAACATGTTGATAGATGCTATAAATTCATATTGATTGAGCAGGCCCTAATTGTTGTGACAGTGTTTTAATGCATAATTCGTAATAATAGTAAAGTGATACATAATTGCACTGTGAATATTCCAACTACTGCAGCAATACTAAAAACAAAAAAGTTTTGTTGTCATTCATTCTTGTCAGGGATGAAGCAATTTCCTTCAAAAATTATTTGATGCAATCGTTTATATGAAATACTCTTTTTAAAGAAAGGCACATTTTAATTATTGCCTGTGAAGAGTTTGTCAATGTGTTGAGAATGCTTTTGGCATTGTGGCAGTAAGATTCTGCAATTTTTATGAGCATATTTTAACTGTCAAGTATGAACACATGCAAGGCAACTTTGCAGCTGCTTTGTGCTTTTATAATTATTTGAAGCTTGCAGGTAGTGCTGTGTCACCAGTATAGAGACGGAATGTACTTCCTTTTGGCTTTGAGACACCCCTCACTCCCAATGGAAATGGGATAACTGGTTCCTAGAGATTTAAAGAGTCTGCCCAGAAAGGTTAGGTTGCATTAGCTATGACATATATATTAAAAAATGTATATATTATATTGCTATATTATTTCTATTCATATTTATATATATTGTACTTGAAATGTGACTATGAGCTTAGAAAATGAACCTTGTGGAGAACATATAAAAGCATCCTTTGTAATGATTTTCTGATGGAGAAAGTTAAAACTAGCCCTACAATAACTATTAGAGAATTTGCTGTGATCTTTGAGTAAGCATAGCAACAGTTTTAAAATATGTCATAGCACTTGAAAATGTAAAAAAATTTGACTAATGGATTCCATATTAATTGACAGATAAGCAGAAATTGTAATGCTTGCAGACTTGAATGTCATTGAATATTCAACAAAGAAATTTGTCCTTTTTGGTTTGTATCATTACTTGTGATGAGAAGTGGATACTATATGATAATCATAAATGCTCAGCAAAGTGACTGGATGCAGATAAAAAGTAAACAAGCACCAAATCAAGCTCGCATCCAAAAGACGGTGTTTTGATGCAATCAAAGCGGAGTTATCCATTACAGCTTCCTAGGAATAAGTCGCACAATTAATGTATATTATTATTTTTAACATTGTTTTTTTCTATCAGAAATTATTAGGATGTGCTGTTGGCAAATTGAAAAGATGCTATTCTTCTCCATGCTAACAAATTGTAGTCCAAAAATTACAACTCATCACACGTTACAAAAACTGAATGAAGTGAAATTTGAGGTTTTACCTTATCCACCATATTTGTATCAAACTGACTACATCTTCTTTAAACATTTTAAATCGTTTTTAATAAATCTGTTCTTTGTCAGTAACTAAACAGCTTTTACTGAATTTAGGGACTAAATCAAAGGTGTTCTTTGAAAAACTGGCATAAAAATGCTTTGTAATCAATAGCAGAATTGCATTGGTGTAGATGAAGCATATTTTTATTGAATTTGTTTTAGCGATCTTTTAAAAAATGTGTACTCGAATATTCATTTCATATGGTGGAACAACCCAATAATTAATTATTATAAGAAAAGATGTGTTTGATTTGAATTAATAAATAAAACTTTTTATTCTGTGTACTCTTTATTTATTCAGTTAATATTGATAATAGCTTTTGTAGTTTGATGCATTTAAGTCTCAAATTAATATAATTTAACAAAAAAATTCTTCACAACATCTTGCTCATTTCTGTAGCACAGATTTTTACAGTATCATATAGGTCATGAAAAATATATTAATAACAAAAAAAGAATTAATGAGCGAATGTGTCCAAAAATTTCAAAGAATTTAATATTACCTATTCTGAATATTTTACTACTCTTAAAATGCTTATTTCTTCATCTCTGTAAAATGCAACCTATTTAGCAGACCCTATGACCATTTCTTGTAAAACATGTTTTTTTTTTTTTTTTTTGCATCTGCAGTCTGCTTTAATTGAAAGATATTTGTTTAACATAATATGGTTTTTATATTTTATTTACCATAGGAATCTAATATAGACTTATCTTGAGACTCAACAAATTTTAACTTACAGCTTTATTAAAAGGCAAGGTAGGTCATATATAGTACCCACAAATATCCCTAAATAAATTTTAAAAATTGAATTCAATTAGTGAGAATGGAAGATGCCATAGAAATCTGACAGTAATATATTTATGATTAGTTAAAAAATACAAATTTTAATTAGAGATTATAAAATTTATATTTTTTATAACAAAATAGTTGATTTATTTTCATAAAATTTACATTCACATAAATAAATTACTTTTTAGAATATGAAATGCTTAATAGCTGTTATAGATGATATAAATCATAAAAGGAATCCTTTTGCATATCAAAGCTTATCATCAAGATAAAATATTTAACTAACCAAATGTAGCAAACTATCCAAAAGAATCAGAAACAACTGTGAGCTTGAACTCCATCACACTGAAGGCTGTGCGATTGGAAAAAGTATTTGAGGGCATTTCCACACATTCCTCCCTCTGCTTACAATGGAATAGATTAGTTTTCTAGGTCGGTTTCTTCAACCGCGTGTGCAGTTGAAAACTCTGCACTGATGACTTTTCGAAAGTCATCAGTGTATTATTATAACGATCAGGTGCACTCATGATTGTTTCTTGAGAGGGTCTGAACAAAATAAACTCGAGCCGCTTGAGAAGCTAAATAGGTCATACTTAACTTATTTGTAAAGTAATTTTATTAAACTTTATCTAAAATCGAAATTCTATTATTAATTTTTGAATTTTTAAATTGTACTAATTTTGGTTCAAATGAAAAAAAAGAACACTAATACTAAAAAATATAGCACAAAATAAATTTAATTTTCAAAAAATATATATATAATTATAATTAAATCTTCTTTTAAGCTCATCGATTGTATCTGTTCAGACCGTAACCACTATATACATTCCTTATGTAATATTTCGTTCTCAGGTGGGGGGTTTCGTTCTCCGTCGGCCAAGCATATCCCACACATGCTCTATTGATTCAAGTCCGGTGAGTATGTTGGCCAATCCATACGGGTGATATCCTCCAATTGAAGGCATTCGTCTACAATGTTTGCACGGTGAGGACGGGCGTTGTCATCCATAAACAGAAATTCAGCACCCATGGCGCCCCGAAACAAACGTACATGTTGTTCCAGAATGACATCCCGATAGATGGGGCCTGTCATCGTTACACACTGAACATGCAGGTCAGGTTCTGGAACCAAGAATAATTCCTTCCCAAACGAGCCATTCTGCACCACCGTAACGGTGTCGTTCAATGGTGTTCTCTTGGTGGTAACGGGTACCTGGCGCTCTCCATATGAAAGTCCGGCGAGAATCAGACTGCAAACTAAACCTGGACTCGTCGGAAAACATCACACAAGACCACTGTTGCGGTGTCCACAATGCATGCTCTCTACTCCAGGTTAATCGCAGGCGACAGTGAGTTGCGGTAAGTGGAACACATCTGACAGGCCTACGAGCATATAGACCAATGTGCCCTGCGTCTGTACACGATCTGCCTTGAAACTGTCGTACCGGTAGCTGACGAGACAGGTCTGATGCTGTGCTCCGTCTGTTTCTTTTGGTAGTAACTGCTAAATACCGGTCCTCATTCGGCGTTGTAACTCGCAGGCGACCTGTGCTGTAACATCTACTCATTACCATCATCTTGGAATCGTTGCCAAAGCCTGGAGATGACACTCTGGGCGATTCCAAGTTCCTCGGATACTTCCAGCTGGGTACGTCCACATTCCAGTCGTCCGATAATTCTACCACGTAAAAAAAATCATCCAAATGCTTCCTTTTTTGCCATAACTATGCGGTTATTGCACTGAAAGGCTTTAAAGTGCTTGTGAACAATTTTACTTCTTTTGCCCCCAATCCTTATATACCCCTCTCTCTTACATTCTCGTCATTGTGACGTACTATCCGCGCCATCTGGTGGTTTCCTGTAATTTGCATATTCTTCTTCAAGATGTGTGTGATAATTCTACAGGTGAAATTTTTTATTTTCGAGTTCAATTTCTGTGTGATTCTGAATTATCCTTAATTTATGGACATGAGTGTATAAGGATTGATACCCACGAAATAACAAAATTAACGAGCAAGTTGCATTCTAGCAATTAAATACACAAATAATACATGATAAATTTTCGTAACATTTAGAGCATAAAGAATTAAAAATAAATAGTCTTCAGTATCAGCTGTGAAAAGATTAGAAATGAGATTTAACTAATGCTAATTAAAAAGAAATTAAATAAAATTATTTAAGTAATATTAAATAAAGTATTACTTACCTAGACAATGAGAATACTAAGTGTAACAATGAGAAATTGATTTGGTCACGCACAAAAAGCCATTCCTGTAACAAGACAGATGTAAGAACCATATGTGGATGCCATAAAAAATTACCTTAGATAAAAAAAAAAAAACAAGCCCTTAAATAACGGAAGAAGCTGAATTAATTATTGTCGTTTGGCAACATGCTTACACTATGATAAAATCACTAGGTTTGAATTCGTGCACACATTTCTTCTATAGGCTTGGGGGTTCAAACTCATCAGCCCCTTCTGGGTGCGCGACTAATGTCTTGCTATGGACGTATTTAAAAGTCAAAGAAAAATGAGGTTAATCCTTTGAAATTGACAAAATCTAGAAACGTGTTTATTACTCCCTTTATTTAACTTGTTAATTAATTTTATTTCTCTTTAAAGATTAACTTGCTCACGTGCATTAATAAAGGAGTACCATTGAGTCACGTCAAAGCTACAGAAAACCGTTTATCTAAAAGTCTGAACTGAGACACATATACTCCACAAAAGGAGGTAAAATGACGGATCAAATAACTTATAGATATGGGTCTCACTGAGCCAAGTGAATGAATGAGCCCTTTCGTGGTTTATGTAGCTAAGAAAATGGAAGTGTCAGATTATATATCGGTTTTATACTGATAAATAGTGTTACTATCTCAGATGCTTATTCAATGAAAATAGCTTTAAGTGTGTTATTTGGAGGTAGGACGAACGAGATTAACTACTGTTCCCAAAAAGTAAAACCAATTTTCAATTTAAATTTCTCGGGCATATGGAATTCCATTTTTTCTTTTTTTAGGTTGTCGGCACTGTCCTTGGCAACTATGTGAAATTTCACTTCAAAATATTCGTTAGTGTTTGAATTACGCTTGGCTTTGTGAGATGCTAAAATTTGATTGGTTTTTTTTGTGTGTGTGTGATTTCGGCGATTTTGAAATGTCTGAATTAATTGAGCCACGAACTTGCATTAAATTTTGTTTGCGGAATGAATATTCGTGTACGGAAACGTATAGAATGTTGCAGAAGACATCCGGTGAGCAAACTATATCGGAAAGAAATGTTTTCAAGTGGTATAAACAGTTCAAAGAAGGCAGAGAACGCGGTGAAGACGAAGAGCACTCTGGTCGACCATCAACCTCAACCATCGAAGCTCACGTCCAAAAAAAACCGTCGAGCTACAATTAGAGATGCTGATGATGTTGGAATTTCAAAAGGATCGGTCAATTCCCTTTTAAAAGATATTTTGGGCCTCAAACACGTCAAATCTCGATCGGCACCGAAAACACTGAATGTGCCAGCTCACACTGCATTGATTCTGCACACTACACTGAATTTTTGGAAAAACATCGTCTTGTTGAAGTGTATGAAACAATGCTTTCTGACTATCAGGACAAGTTGAAATGCATCATAACTATCATGTTGAAAAATGACTGTCGTGTCTTTTTGTATTCTTTCAAATCTCCGCTCAAACCATGAATTGCAGTCGATAACGTTCACCAGATTTGGGCAGTTCATGATTTATTTCTTTTTTTTTTTTTAACTGACCATTTATTTAAACCATTTGCCACAAGTTCTATTAGCTGGCTTTATGTTCCATAACAGCTTTCGCAAGAATTCAATGCGCTTCAGCTACATTTTTCTTCTAATTAAAACAGAAAAGTAAAACTTCCCTAAAATGTTCTTTTTTCCAAATATGACACGCAGAAAGCTAAAAATAAAATTAAATAAATAAATAAATTTTTAAAAAGTCCTTTGTTTTACTCACTTTTACAAAAACTTGTACTTTTATTAAATATCGAAGCATATTGACAGTTGTTTGACATGAAATACTAGTTGTCAGTCTGATTCCTTTGATACTATTATTAGTTAGATCATGAGTTGGAAGATCACATGAATTCGATTAAATACCAAATATTTTACCTAACTATCAATTTATGTTTTAACATTAAGAACATTTACGAATAATTTTCAGTATAGAATGATAGTTATTATCACTATTTGGATATTATTATTATTATTCTATTTAATCCATATCAAAGACAATAATACATTTGATACTTTATTATAATTGATTTTTCATTAGTTAATTATAGTTCAACCACCGATTGTGTGAAAAACTGACTTACGGCTAAATTGGACGGATTTAAACAGAGCAGTGTAATAGGGAAGAAAGATAGTTTGGATTATAATAAAAATAATTTTAATTTTTAATAATTAAAACTTTAAATTATATAATAACAAATGAAAAACATTCCTCTATAACTATTAAACATTTTTTCTGCAAAATTGTTTTGTGCCGCTTGTGTCTCACTAGCACCACTAATAAGTAATAGATTCGTCTGTTGCCGTCTTTAAATCTGATTAAAATGGTATCTTAAAGTCATTTATATATATATATATATATATATATATACCTTCTACTACCTTTTAACCATTTAAACGAATAAAAATTTGAAAGCTGGTAACAGTAAGAAGAAGAACAACTTTTTTAATTTACTTTTTACAAGAGAGAAAATTGATGAAATGATTGATTTCATAAACGATAAACAGTCTTAAAAACTATATGGGAGGGGCTACAGGATGTTTACCTTTCCACACAATCGCTGGTCGAATAATACATATTTAAAATGGAGGAAACCCTGCTATTCTTATATTACTAATAGAAAATAAATCCAATGAACATCATAGTTGTTAAGAGTATCACTGGGATAGAAGGTAAGAAATGATTACAAAAACATAATATGATGATTTCATGGAACTTATTGACAGTAGTAATAATAATAAAGTAAATAAATGTACCAAAAAGGAGAAGATTACTAACGTTAGGACAATACTGAGATATAATTTTCAATTTGTTCTGATTTGTATAAAAAAAAGATCTTTTACAGAATATACTATGCAATATATATATATATATATATATATATATATATTCATGTCCGCTTTAAAAAAAATACATTTTAAAAAGTGCATTTCAATACAGAAAATAGCATATAATTTGAATCATTAAAGTGGTGTACTGTTATAAAAGAATTATCAGACACAGTTTTTGTAATAAAAATATTTTAAACATTGTAAATGTCATGGCAACAACGTGCATAATTCTTTGATTTCGGGAAAGCATTTAATGCTTAAAGTTTTATCTACAACCTTAGAAATAAATTCAATACTCAACTTAGAATTCTCTATCCTTTAATCAATAGAAATTCATCTTTACCTCTTAATCTCAAAATTCTAATATATCTCTCTTTTCTTCGTCCAGTATTAACTTATGCAAACGCAGTTTGGGGTGCTGTCGCACGCACAAATTTTGAAATTATTCAAAGGCTTGAGAACAAAACTCTCAGAATGTTAACGAATTCACTCTGGTACTTTCGTAATGACGATATTAGACGAGCTCTCTCGATTCCAAGTTTAAGACAATTTGTTCACAAAATTTCTACTAAATTCTATAATGATATGCGAAACATTAATAACCCTGTATTAAATATCCTACAAAATTACGATTATGATATTTCTTCCCGCAAACATGGCAAAAAGACCTCGCTCTGTTCTAAATATTTTAAATTAATTCCTTACAACTGCCTAGATGGAAAAAGTTCGCTTTTCTCCTAAGCTATTTTTTCCTAATTTGACCTTTGCTCATTCTGGGTTATTACATGCAACTGATTTCATCAACATCTACATTTTTGAAATTTTTGATATTTTTCATTTTTTTAATAAATAATTTTTTTTAAATAAATAAATAAATATTTAAATAAATAATTCTCTTTTTAAAAAAGGGAATTTAATTATCTATTTTGATTATTAAAGGCATGAGACCACCGCTATGTTTCAACATTTTACAAAGAAGGAGATAGTGGCCGCTACGCGGCCAAGGATCTCCGTAATAGTCTAATAATAGTTAATGCTTAAAGTTAGTTGAAATATCACTTTACAACAAACATTAATATAGCACAATATATAACATATTTAATAACAAATCCTTGTATATATATTTTAAAATTGCTTATCAACTAAATTTGAAGACGCCTTCAATTTACTCGTATTACATTAATTTTTGTTGTAAAACGATATTTCAAATAACTTTAAGCATTAAATGCTTTTCCGAAATCAAAGAATTATGCACGTTGTTGCCATGGCATTTACAATGTTTACAATATATTTTTATTAAGAAAATAGTGTCTAACAATTCTTTTATAACATTACTACTCATTAATGATTCAAATTATGTGCTAATTTCTGTATTGAAATGCACTTATTTTTAAAGTGGATATGATGTAGTATGTTGGATTCTACTAGATACTGCTATCGCAAAACATCAGCCAATTAGATGCTTCAACTTTTTGCACACTCTGTCACAGTCCTACAACCTTTCGACATCACGCTTATAACACTAGTGATAGGCGATTTGACTAATTTTAAAGATTCTTATAGTTCGAATAAATTTTTAAAAGTTCCATATAAAACATTTCATATCGATCCGCATTTTGTATAGTGGCACCATCTATCTATTCTCAGACATGAATTGTATAAAATAATTTGTTGGCGAATAGAAATATTATTTGTATACTCATAAAATTTTTTAAAGAAATTTTTCAAGAAATATGATGAACTTATACCGCTATAATTTTCTACAATTATACCGCTATAATTTTTCAAATAAATGTGTTAATCATAAATTAATTTCAAATTTTGTTAATATTTGCCTTTTGTAAATTATGTACCAACATACATACTTTCTGTGAGCTAAATTTTTAAAATTTCTAAAAATTGTTTTCATTTTTCTATATATGTTTTATTTGTTAATTTTTAATTATTATAATGTAAAATTTCCAGTTTTAAAATAATTTAATTTTTAATAAAAATTTACAAATTAACTGTAGTCTGTGATTTGTCTTCTAATGTCGCTAGAAGAATTGAAGGAAATAATTAAATTCATCTCAAGCAATCACTAAAAATTATGCTATTTTTCTGTTAAAAATTTTCAAGACTAAGAATTAAAAGAAAAAAAAAAAAAAAAATCGAAACTGCACGAAGAATTAGGAAAAATTATTTGCCTTTAAAAATAATACAAAATGTAATAACAAATATAGCCATTAATGAAATCAAATAATGAATTTTAAGATTTCATTCTAATGCTACTTTTTTTAAAAAAAAAAAAATGTATATCTAATCAATAAATTAATTTCGTATTTACTGTATGAATTGACACGTTTTGAATTCGATGCAGATCATAAATTAATCAAACGATATAGTCCATACGCTGGCATTGGCATACGAAATTACTAAAAATAAGCGAAACACATAAACTTTTAACTTCCTCATCAGAATTAATATTTAATGTGCATAATTGCTATGGTTGCATAATTAGTATTAATAAATAACTAGTTTCAAATCTTTAATTCCTGAACTATATTTAACCTTAATTCTGATCCAGTAATTCTGAAGTGATACGATTTGAGTCGGAAAACCGAACGGTTAACGCGAAATTGAGTTGCTATGGCATTTAATACATTTTCTCAGAAATTTACTGGAATGATTCGCATCACACGTAGTTTCGTTTTATGTATATGATTCGTATGGATTAGATCCATTAATTGCTTCCGTTTATCGAAGTATCTATCTAGAATGTGTCGTGTTTATGTTAAAATATTTATGAAAAGAAGAATTAATTTATTTATCCATTTCAAGAAAATGCAGAAGAATAATGCTGAATTAGGATCTTTTGAAAAGTTAATGCTAGTTTATAATATGTGTCGGAACATTATTTAATTTTATGAATTTTCTGATATATTTATATATATATATATATATTGATTGCTATTCTTTTTATTACTCTTTTGTTCTGCAGTTAATTTATTGAAGGAGTATTTGAATTTAAAATATGTGTAATCAATTTGGTTGATAAAGTAATTAGCCCACTTAATATGGTATGTAATTTTAACGACATGTAATTATTTTATCATGAGCGCATACGCCACGTATATATTTTTATCCTGGGTTCACACCTTTCATTATTTTTTTTTTAACTATCCTTTCTATCTAAACTACTGTTTTTTTTAATTATACACCAATCGCAGAAGTTAGTTAAGTTTTTGTGTGTTATTTTTCGTGCATATCATTAAACACAAATATTTCCAACGAATTTTTTTTTTTTTCTTAAGTTCATTCCATTAAATCCCCCAAAACATGATTTTAATATTCACATCTCGAATTCCGAATAAAACTTATTGTACTTCTAGTTTGTGTGCTTATAAGTATCCTAATTTTTCTTTTACAGCTGTTTGAAGTTTTGCGATTCTAAAATTATACTTTATTTTGGAATTGGCTGTTGCTATGTAAATAAAAAAAAAAAAATTACTGAGGCTGAGTGAATTATTTGTAATTGTTGATAAGAAACTTAATAATTTATAAATGATAAACATTTTAATGTAGTTATTTAAACACAGCATAAATAATTAAATTTTTTGTCTAAAGATTTTAATGACTTCTCCAATTAAATACAGAGGATAGTAATATATTTTTAGAACAGGTTTAGGACTTTTAAATAAATATTTAAAAGAAGAGTATTTTTTAAATGTTTAATATTTAAGATTATAAGTCTGAATCACGATTTCATGGCAACATTTTTCATAATTTAAATGTTTAAGTATAGAAAAATATTCTGATTAATAACATTGCATAATTTTAAAATGCAGTAAAAATGTCCTTAAGTACATAAAAAATATAATATAAAACATTTTTCTTATAGATTGTAAGTTGAGTTTATCATTCTATGAAAAATTTTTGCTAATCTAAAATTCTTACTGATTTTTGTTTTTGTAATCAAGTTTTTATTTCAATCTTTTAAATCTATGTTTTATGAAGAGTTATTATAGATTTCTAATTATTTCTTGCTGAATAATTTCTAGAAAATTTTCTGTATTTAATCTCATGGCTTGGTTAAAGACAAGTGTTAAATTGTTAAGTTTTTTTTTTTTTTTAGTTATAAATCTTTCTTATTTTTTTTTTTATTGCTGAAATTAATATATTTTAAGACTTTGTAATTGTTTCTATGTTGGCAGATTATTTTTTTACTAGAGACTTTATTTGAGAAACATAAACAATCTCGCATTCTTTTTTGGTATTCTTTAAATATGATATAAATTTATTATTTATAATGATATAAAAGTATTGGTTAATAGTTTTTAATCTTTTTAATAATCTTGTTTATTTTATACTTGAATATTTTAATACCATGTTTTAGAATAACTTTTAATTACAGAATAAGAATGTTTATTTTCAGAAAGTACAAAAGCATATTGTTCCATCCAAAACTTGTTTACATGCAAAATTTTGTATGGAGAATAATGTAAAAATAAGTGACAATGTTGCTCATTTCAAGTAATATGATTTTTCAAATATTTTTTATTCTTAAACTTTTATTCATTTTTTTTTTTTTTTTTTTTTTTTAACAATCCTTCTCAAACATTTTTAAAACGTATCCTTCCATCCATGCTTTCAATAATGTAGAGCATAAAATCTAAAGGATATTTATAATCTTATAATAATTTTTATTCAGAAGAAGTGTAAAGCAAGAGCTGTTCAATTGAAGCAATTTTCATCAGACCCACCTTTGAGTAACTTCATATATTAGTTTATTTTTTAAGGGTTCTTCACATTTTTCAGTTTTCTGTAACATTATCTTAGATCTTTCTGTGAGTTAATCTTTATTTATATTATTTTCAGAAACAATATTTCTGTGGAAAAAGGGTCAGAAGTGGTGGAAGAAACTGAATATTCATACTGTCCAAATGTAGTAAAATATGAAAAACTAGCTAAAATAGGACAAGAAACATTTGGGTAACTTTTATTCATTATAACTTATTTATTAGACTTTAAATTACATGAACTTTAATTAAATTTGGTATTATAGTAAATTTTATTTATTTATATTTAAATTTTATTGGAACTAATCATCTGATGAAACACTTTAATTTTTTGAGTTAATTTCTGTATTGAATTACTTATATTTTTAAAAATAAATTGCAAGCATTGTGGATATGACACAGGAAAGCTTCACTGTTTATTAATTCTTGATACATTTTTAGAAAATCTTTACATTTTAAATAGAAATAAAAAAAGCATTATATGATAAGCATTTTGTTACATTCATATTTCTTTTGATAATTCTGATTTGAGATTTCTGTATTAATTTATATATTATAAGATTTTTACTAAAATTCACAATTGTATATTATAAAATTTAAAACATTATTGAATGTCAAAAATATATAAAATGCATTGGTAAGTAAATAAAAATCAAAACTAGGATATAGCCATAAAACTACCACTTAAATTTGTAAGCTATTCATTTAGCTTTAATTGATTTTATGTTTTGTTGAAAAAGAAAAAAAATTAATGTATCAGGTTCATAGTACTATGCAAATGTCCTCTTTTTAATTTTTTTAGCTGTCTATGGAGAAAAGATGCAGTGTTTTATAGCAATTCTGTGATATTCTTTTTGTATATTTTCACTAACTTTATCTTAGCTCTTTCTATGAGGTTAATCTTTATTTATATTATTTGCAGAAATAATATTTCTCTGGAAAAAGGATCAGAAGTGGTGCAGGAAACTGAATATCCATACTGTCCAAATGTAGCCAAATATGAAAAACTAGCCAAAATAGGACAAGGAACATTTGGGTAACTTTTATTCACTACAACTTATTTATTAGTGTTATAATTACAAAAACATGAATTTGAATTAAGTTTAACATTTTAGTAAATTCTATTTATTTACATTTCAGTTTTATTGGATCTGATCATCTGATCAAAAACTTTAATTTTTTGTTAATTGAAATGCATATTTTCTAATTGATGTTTATTTACCTCATATCCATTAGCAAAATTCACACTTATAAACTTCTGTTTCAGATCAATACTGAAACTGTTCATGTAAGAAATATTTCATAATAATTATGATAGATTCGTTTTTCATAAAATAATTAATTTTATCCATTTAATAAGAGCTAATTCTTATGAAATTTCTATTTATTTTAAGTTTAAAAAATGTATAAGTTTGTATCATTTCACATTTTTAACTATATAAATTAAATATTTATTATCATTTATTTTGTTTATATGGAAAAATAAAATGAATGTTTTAAATTAAAAGTAAATATTTTCATTGCTATTATTTTTATAATGTGTCTAAATCTAATGTCAAATCTTGATTTTCTAAACCATATATAAAGTTTAGTACAACAAAGCTTTTTTAAGTATGTAATTCATAATCCAAACCTTGCATGCATATAATTATATATATATATTATAGAAATGTTTAAAAAGGACCATAAAGCCAAGCCCGATGTTTATGAAATGGAACAAATATATGAAAAAAAATATTGGGGAGCTAACATTATTAAAAAGCAAATAAGTCCCAAGGTTATTAAG
Organism: Caerostris extrusa; assembly: GCA_021605095.1. Classification (NCBI taxonomy): domain Eukaryota; kingdom Metazoa; phylum Arthropoda; class Arachnida; order Araneae; family Araneidae; genus Caerostris; species Caerostris extrusa. The sequence continues at coordinate 45,893 of BPLR01019069.1, read as the reverse complement.
CCGACTTATGACATACTGTCAACAGGATGACTTTGTCCAAAATTTCGTTTTATAACTCATGATGTGATAGGTTACCAAATGTGTTGTTAATTGAACATGTATGGGCATTTATAGGCTGCCACATTAGCAACCCTTAATGTCCTATGATTATATCAGCAGAATATATCAGAGGATGAGATTAAGAATCTTTATCATTCTTTACATAAATACAAGCCATCTAAAATACATATATATGAAAGATATTTGGGGCCTGATGGCCGAGTGACTACCGCTCTGGCGCTCGGTACCACAGGTTTCGAATTCTGACGGTGCCATGGATGTTTGTAGTGGTTCAGAATGCACTTTAAAAATCCTTGTCGAATCCGATTGGGGGGCGTAGGGCTGACAACTTTACCCCGAAAAAGAAAAAAAATTTCATGTATTGGAATCTGCAAATAGACAAAAGGTCTTGGCCCACCATGGGGCTGTTGCACCATTGAAGAACATGAGAGATTTATACATATTCCTGACTTATTTTGGTGCTTTTACAGTTGACTAAGCATATCTCCCAGGGTTTCTATTAGATTTTATTGGAACCTCTGTTCTTTAGTTAATAATTGCTCGACTGCTGGCTTTAAAATTAAAATTTAATATTTTTCATGATTTATAATTTAGATTAAAATATTGTGCTCTCATTTCAAGCCATTTCTAACCTAGTCGTATATTTACATCCAAATTAGATTATAAAAAAAAAAACCCAAGCATTTATAAGTCTCGTCTGGTTCACAGAATTATGCCCAATTCACTTAATTATCCTTTACCTTGCCTGACTCATAATTACACTAGATCTCTTGTATTTTTTTTTTTTTATTTTAGTTCACTTTGATTACTTATGTCACATTTTTCCTTGCTTGAGCCAATGTGCAGAGCCAGTCTAGAACTCTTCCTCATTTTAAATTAAAAACCTAATTTAATTTTTTATAGTTATTTTCATGACTGGAATCTGTTGTTTCTTCTAAACTTTAATGTAAGGCTATATATATGAATCCAGAATGAGAAAAATCACATAAGATAAAGAAAGGATTCTCGATGTAGTGAAAAATGGTTAGTGCTTGAATTCAAGCATGATTTGTTATTGTCATAACATTATTATTAGATTTAAAATTTGTAATGGGATAAAATTGGGGAACTTTAGAAAATGAAAACATTTAGAATTATGTAAGGAAAATGACCTGTATTTTAAATGATGGAAAATTTTAGAAGTGGAAAATAATAAGAGGGGGGGATCACATTAAATACTGCTGTTTTATTAAATACTTTTCTTCTAAACTAATGTTTTTGTTAAGTCTTGATCCCAAATAAACAAATTACATTTATGTACAAAATTGTAACCTGATTTGCACAAATTCAATTTAAGCAATTTCGTCAGAACCAGTTATTGAGAAACTTTGAGTATTACTTTATTTTTTAAGGGTGCTTTGTACTTTTATGGTATGCATTAATGTATGTATATATACATAATTATGTATACCAAGGAGGAATTCATATCTATAAACATATACATTTTTGGCAGTCAGGCTCTTTAATATTCTTTTCAATGGATTTAAAAATTTGTATATTAGTTTTTGTAAAGAGAGGATTGATTAGCAACCTTTTTTAGAATATATTAAATTAAAGGTCAAAATGTAGTACAAAGTTTTCTAATGAGACATATTGTGCACAAGAAATGTTTCAGTATTTATAAACTTAACAGAATTGTGAAATGGGACTTAATCAATATTCGTTATTCATATTAAAGTAGAAAGTTTTGAATTTTCAGAAAAAAATTACATTTTAAGTAGCTGTTCATGTTCATAACTTTTTTTTATAATTTATTACATTCATCTGATTATTTTTCAATATAGTGAGGTATTCAAAGCTGTTCAAGAAAAGTTGTTTGCCGTAAAAAAAAGTTTTGATGGAAAATGAAAAAGAAGGGCTAAATTATAGAATTTATTTTATTCTTCATAAGCACAATGACCATAATAATAAAATTTAATGACTTTTCTTCTAAATAAAGTAATTCCTAAGAAAAATTCATTAGAAAATTTAATATACTTATTACTGAGATTTTTTAACATATGATTATACTTTTCATATTTTTTAGTTTCCCATCACAGCTTTGAGGGAAATTAAAATTCTTCAACTTTTGAAGCATGAAAATATTGTTAACTTGATTGAAATTTGTAGTTCGAAAGGTGAATGGTTTTAATCCTTTAGAAATAAGAATTTTTTTCCTGTTAAGCATAGTATCTCACTCATAACTGTGTATTAATTAAAAAATTTTGCTTATTCTCAGCCAAGCGATTTTTTTTTTTTTTTTTTTGTCCATTAAGTTTTAAAACATAAGTCAAGCTTCTACATTGCGTAGCAATAAAATGATATTTAAATAACATTTAATTTGACAAGTTTTAATTATAAATGTTATACTAATGTTATATTATCTCTTGAGTTTATTTTGAATCAATATTAATTTCCATTAGTTTTAATGTATGAGCCAGTATTGTTAAATGTTATTTAAGTGCTCTGAATTATATTCATTAGTTAAAAAAGTCATGTGCTATGTTTTTATTTTATTTAAGTTGTACAAATTCTATTGTGTAGTGTGTATCCATGCTTAATATCCAATTCACTCTGGAAAACTAAGATTTTAAAAAAAAAAAAAAAAAAGAAAATTTTAATTTTTCGGAGTGGAAGATAATGTTTTCAGATTTTATGAAATCAAGAAAAAAAATCCTGAAAGTATCCACTTAAAAAATTATAAATTTTAATTATAAATAGCTATTAATTTTTTTATAATCTAAATTTTATGCAATTTTTCATATTTATTTAAGCAGTTATATTTTCAACTAATATATGCTTATTTTTTTCCAATTGCAAATTACCCTACTGTTTTCATTTTTAAAGTTAAGTATTTATTAATGATAGTATTGCTTTTAGAATACAATTTTTGAGGTTTTAAAGTTGAACCTTATGAATTTGATATGTGATAATGAAGTATCCTTTATATTGGAAAAATTATGTATTTATAATATAAAAGTTTTTTTGCCCATTTATAATGTTATTACATAAGAATATAAATGATATAAACTCCGGAGATATCATTAAATTATTTCCAAGAGTAAAAAAAAAAAGTAGTATTCAGTTTCATCCAGAACAACTCCATGATTTATCATTTAAATGTTAGTGCTATAAGAATTTTAAAATTAAGAATATATTTAATGAATTATAAATGTTTATTAGTAAATGCTATATTTTTTAATGTATAATAGAGTTGATAGAAGTTAAATTGTCTCCGATTATCTCTTTCTATGCATGTATAAATGTTTTAGAAGTTAGGTGGTTTTTCAAAATACTATATTTGCTCTTGTATCTTACAGCTACATCTTCTTCAAAATATCCAAGAACAACATTTTATTTGGTTTTTGATTTTTGTGAACAGGATCTGGCTGCGCTTCTAAGTAATGTTAAGGTGAAATTTTCTTTGGGGGAAATAAAGATGATTATGAAACAAATACTTCGAGGGTTATATTTTATTCACAGTAATAAAATATTACATAGGTAAGTTATCCTCTTAAATGTATAGGTAAAATTTAGCTATTTTGGTCTCTAATTTTTAAAATAATACATTTTATTAGTAGTTCTAAAATGTAATTACTTTCAATTTTGAAAGAAACGAAATAGTATAGTTTTTAAAATAAAAATACTAAAAGAATAGTTTTATTATCATTCCATATTCTTGTAATATGTGTACTTAAAACATAATAGTTTCTAATGACATTTTTTATGAGTGATTTTCATTTTTTTTTTAATTCTATCCAGAAAATTAAATACTGCTAAAGCTTAAAATTTTTTTAATTAAGAGTAAATGTTTATAAACAAATATACTATATTTTTAATTAATGCATTTTTAATTGTGTTGATCTAAGTTAAATTGTGTTTTCTTTCGATTTAATGACTTAAATCTTTTACACATTTTCTTAAAAAATGGGTTAGTTGTCCTGATTTGTAAATGAACTATTATAACTACAATAATTTCACTTTCAATTATTTTCATGAAAAATTTTATGTATTTTCTTTTTGAAAATTACTGGGTCATTTATTATTTTAAAATTTATTTTTTGTTATTTAGAATTAATAGTCAGAAGAAGAAAATCTGCTAATAGAAAAGAGATCTATCCAAAAATAGTTAAATTTGATTGGGTAAAGTCGAAATATTTTAATTTCATGCTGCTGGAAATATTCATTTGATTTTATTGAAGTAAAACACACGTTGTATCAAGATCAGACAATTATTTGTTCCATGCTTTTTTTCTCTATGGATCAATGAATAAATTATAACATGAGTAAGATTGACTAAATTTTACTTTAAAACAATTAAAAAATCAGCATGAAGTGTAATTTAAGAAATCAAATTGTTGCAAATCTGAAGATGCCTTGATTTCATTTTGAGATGTATATATATTTTTACAGAGATATGAAAGCAGTAAATATATTGATTACAAAAAATGGAGTTTTAAAGTTAGCTGATTTTGGATTAGCAAGAGCATTTGGTGGTTACAATCAACCAAACAGATATACCAACAGAGTAGTAACTTTATGGGTACAGGCCACCAGAACTTTGGGTGAAAGGATTTATGGGCCTCCTATAGATATATGGGGAGCTGGATATATAATGGTTGAGATGTGGACTAGAAGTCCTATAATGCAGGTAATTACTCTTTTAATTTACTTTTTATTTTTTATTTCTATAAATTTTATATTAAATGGTAGTTAAGAATGTAACGACCACCACAAAATTTAACTTTATAGGAAAAAAGGAAACGGAACTATTTGCTCAGATAATTTGCTATTTGAAAAAGAACCTTAATGAGATTATTATATATGATCCATTTCATTAAAGCTTATAAGATTACTATATGTATCTATATCTTTGAAACACCCCCTCACCCACCTATGCAATTTCAGATATTTATAATGCATTTTAAAGTAGTTTAACTTTCTTTATTAAAAATATGATATATTTTTTTAAAATATTTTAATTTTAGGGAGTTAGTGAACAACACCAGTTAAATTTAATATGTCAATTTTGTGGAAGTATTGTACCAGAAACTTTTCTTGGATGTGAAACACTGGAACTTTATAAACAGATTAGACTTCCAAAGGATCTTATAAGAAAAGTTAAGGAAAGAAGACTGAAGGAAAAATTACTTAGTCTTTGAATATTGCATATTTATTTAGAAACTCAAAATAATTGTTAATTTAATCTTATTATTGATATATATTGAAATAAAATGTAATGAAGAAAAGGTATTTTTTCTTTATAATATTAATAAAACCAATTTGAAGTAAGTAAAAATGTAACAGTATGTTTACTGGAAACCATTTTCGAACCAAGCTATTCACGTAAACCATGTTTGGAAAATTAAAATTGACTTACTGCGGTTATCACTTCCACAATAAAAATTGATTAGGTTATTCATTCTCCTCCCTAAGCAAATTTGTGGAACTTGAAAACAGGTTAAAAAGAAATGCGACATATTTCCTTCAGATAAAAATAAATTATCTCTATTTGAGTTTATGTATTTAACCTCAATTGTACTTATGCAGCTTAAAGAAATTATTTATGATGAAGTATTTTTATTTTATGAACACATCATTGATTTAAATTTTAAGGATATTTTTGTATACATTTATTGATAATTTTTTATTAATACATTTATTGATATTAGTTAGATTGCATTGTAAGAAAATTTTGAGGTATAAGCCACAAAGCATTAAAGATCTGCATTCTTTGCACAGCATTCTGTTTATCACAAGTCTTTTTTTATTTCTATGAGGTCAAATATTATTAAAGTATTTTTAATTCATTAGGACATTTGATGCAATTATAACTGGTTTTGAGATTTTGTTTTTAAAAACAAAGAAATTTACTTCACTAAATTCACTAGTTTGGTTTTCAACTTTCTTATTGATAAATGGCTAGTAGTATAATTAATTTTTAGGTTTTATACTATTTATAATACTTCAACTTTTATTAAAAACAGTCCTTTTGTTTATGTATTGCTACTATAAATAAATTTCGCAGTTTATTTAAACCTTTATAATGTTTAGTTTACTTTGATTCTCTCCTTTGCATCATTCATAAGTAATGTCAAACTGTATTGTCACTGAAATCTTTGTGCATTTTATTTTGATTTTCTGTTCATTGAATTAATTTATACTAACAAATAAGTTATACTGTCAATTGTTTAATTTGATTTGATAAACTAAATTCATTATTCTAATTTTTTAAAAATCTGATGCTATATACAGGGTCCTTTTATTTATTCATTGAAAGTTATTGAAATATAAAGTGCAAATTGACTTTGCAAAAGTCTGAAGTCACCCACAGTTGTCATTCAAATAAACTAAAATGAATTTTTTAACTGATAAACTCTTTGATTGTTCTTTTACCACGTTTTTGAGTGTAATTATATTAGTAAAATTTGTGCATTTATCTTATAAATGTTAAATATCTGAATTATTGAAATTCTTATTTGTTTACTTACTAACCACACAAGCACCACATAACTACCACGTACTTAATAACATACCATTCCATAACTAAACTGCTAAAGAAATAGAAATTGCACATATATTTTTGTAAAAGTGATGAACGCTGTGTACGATTTGCAATTTAAATTAATATACATTTAGAATCGTACATTAAAAATGAAAATGTGTCAAATTTCTCTTGTTTTTAAAATAGAAAGAGAAACATTAATTATTAAATAATTCTTGTAATATTTCAATTATTTATATGTAACTTCTATCATTGAATGTACAGTTGTCAAAATATTTTCTAGTGTGCATTATGTTTAGATTGGGCTTTTATGGTGAAGCATTGTATCTAATTAATCATAATCTCAAATTGTAACTTTTATAACTTTTTTTCCCCCTTATAGTTTGAGTTCATGTATTTAATATTACTAATAGTGTGTATTCTATTAATATTTAAAACTAGGGTTTGAATGTGTGAAAGATGTGTTCTCTGTTCACAGGCCTATGGGACGAATCCAGATGCACTCAATTTATTGGAGAAAATATTAACCCTTGATCCCTATCAAAGAATCAATAGTGTCTGTTAGATTTAACTTTTTTGGGGTTAAATCACATCAATACATTGTGATCTCTGGCGCTCGGTGCCACAGGTTTCGTTTTCGAGTCCCGGCGGTGCCATGGATGTTTGTAGTGGTTCGTAATCCACTTTAAGCTGTAGGTCCCGGTCTCATATGACTGTAAGAGCGTCACAGAGCAGAAGTCAGACTTCTACCTACGGGTGCTCTATCAGAACAGAAGCTGCACCCCTCTTCCCTCCTTCCATGAGGAAACACGATAACAACATTGTGATCAGTGTAAAATTCTGTTACAAATGGTAATGATTGAATATTTAAGTAAAAAAATACAAGACATTGCAAATCATCAAAGAGCTGGACTACATTCTTGAGCTTATTGCATGGCAATGGATGGTCAATATCATGACAGGATTTTCGAATCTAATTAACTGAATTATAAAACCGTGAAATAACATATTAAATTGATTTCACTTTTTTAAGGAATTTACTATTAAATATCACTTGAACTGAAATTGAATTGAAGCTTCTTTTCTTTTGTAATTAAAAAAATTGATTGAGATAGTTAAAAATTTAAGTATGGGTGTTCCTTAATGTGTTTTTAACATTAATAAATGATTGAAAAAAAAAAGTTTTACTACTTTGTGAAAATGAACAAAAAATATGTATTAAAACCACATTATATTGTTAAATTATTGAAGAGCTAACTTTCTGTATTTTTTATATGTATTCTGTGTATACTTAATAAAACTTATTTCGTTCAGTGCATATTTCATGTAAAATACTATGCTTTCAATTAATTTCTAAAATTTCATGAGTTTGTTTACATATTCCTTAAAAAGTGATTATTAATTCCTTTTCATTTTAAAAATTAGTTTTGTTATTGATATTTTTTTTTTTATTTTCTTTTTATTATTATTATCAAATCAGAATCAAGGTCAAATTGTAGGTTATAAAACCATTTTTTATAAATGGTAAACTTTACTGGAAATAATTGTAATAATAATAAGTAAAAATTTTTTTGGTCTGGTGGATAGTGCATTGGGTTTCTGAACTAGGAGAACCTGATTTGTTACCTGATAAAGAATTCCAACCCAAAGGTTTCTTAGCCTGTGCCATAAATGGTCACTGGAAACAACTCCTACGTTATGGTTGATTACTAGATGGTGGAAGGAACAAACGTGTCTTAGGTGCTCATTCTAGTTGTTGCATGAAGTCCGGCCTTAGATGAGGCATTAATAGGCCTTCTTTTCCTATGATTTTAATTCGGTTTAATTTAGGTGGTGATTACATCATTATAGCATTACTATAATTTTTTACCCAAATTTTTATTCAAGATACTACATTTGATTAATTTCTTCAGCATCTCTAGATTAAGAAAGTTGGAAAAACGTCTTTTTTCTGTTTTTTATATGTCTAATAAATCTTCACTGTTAATAAAATTATTTCATAGGCTAAAATCATATTTGTATTATGAAAGTATATTGGCCTCAATCAAATATAATCATAAATATTAATTTTTTGAGTACAAATTTAAAATCATTCAAAATAATTAAATTTTTTCTGTTATTTTAATGAATTTTATTGTTTCAGTGATCATATCTTTATTTTTTCTGCAATTGCTGCATTTTCATACAAGGTTAATTGTGTATTACAAAAATGTTAAATGTGTGACACTATATTAGAATTGATTTTAAAAGAAAGTTCCTAGTAATAAAACAAGGGAAGATGAATTTCTCTCATTGAAAAGCTATTTCAGTAGGTTTCGATTTTCTCTTGGTTTGCATGCATTGGCGGACGTAAGTATCTGAATCTGAATTTTGTTCTCTTTTAAAGCGATAAAATATTAATGTCATAGAGGAACTTTACAATTTTAGAGACATTGATGAGTTGGATGATGTTTACAAAATCAAATCATATAAGGTAAGAAATGAATATTGCAGAGGCAAAACATAATCTTCATATTCAATGCAGCTAGATTTTTTTTGTGTTAAAGCCACATTCTGAATTACCGTATTCATCATTATATGCTACACTTCCTATTAAAATGTTCAGTATTCAAAAATTAACGAATAATATTGTACGTCATAATCAAAAAGCAAATATAATTTTTTTAAGAAATCAGATCTAAATATGAAACAATTTCCTTTTCTTTAATTGGAAATGTACTTTTGAGGTTTTGTGTAATATGCATTGAGGATGGGTCGAAAATCATGACAACAAAAATATTACTGTGATTGAGTGTGTGCTTTTTCAAAGTTGGAGCAGCCAGAAAAAGGTTGGTAATGGTCATACTGTATCAAAGAAAACAATTGAGAATGGTTATTGTAGCTATTATAAATGACTAACGACACTAGTCTAAAAAGAGGTTTTTTCTGTTACAAAACTTTTTTTTAACTGTTTTGTATAGTATTTTTCACATTGAGTTTGAAAATCAAAATCAGTTTTCTCGAGCGTGTAAGAAATTTTCGTGACACTTGCATATATATATTTAACATTATTTATATTCGAGAATCACTACTGTACAAAAACTTTTTATAAACCAAAATAATTGCTTAGATATTCATCATGCTGAAAATTAATCTTTTTTCTCTTAATGATGCTTCAATTTTCATTGCTTTCACATGCGCTTTTTTGTTGTTTAAACTTTCTTCAAAATATTAATCCTTCGTTAGTACTCTAATTTGAATGTCCTACAAAAATTCCTTTTTCTAATTTTTTTTCTCACTAATCTTGAGAAATTTATCTTTCAAGTAAAACAAAACTTGAAAAAAAGGGATTTCTATCTAGGGCTTTTACAATTATTTTCATAAAAATGTCTTGTGCGAGTTTTTTTAATAATAAGTTAAGGGTTACTACTAATTTTTTTTTTTTTTCCATTTATAAAGAATTATTGTGATGCCATATATTAATTTTGAAATGTCTTACGATCTTTGGTGTTACTTTTGCACAATGTTCTGCATCCAGACAATGTATATAAACGGAGCACAATCTTAATACCTTATACGTAGCGGAACTTGCTTTCCAATAAAAATATTCAACATTTTTAACAGTGATCCAAGAATTCTGTCTGTTATTTTAGATAATTAAAATCTCATACTAAATCATTTAGCTCTTCTTGTAACAATAAAGGAGTCTTTATTCCTGTCTAAATTATTGTAATTTATTCCGATTCTCTTCAGAGTTTGGTTTTCCATTTATATCAGTTGATATCAGGTGAAGTATTGACAGAACTTCAGTGTAGAGTGTAGCGACACCTATTGATGGAAAATGGAGTAAAAATTTAATAACTTCTACTTTCACTGTTAAAAGGAATTTACCCGCTAGAATGAAAACAGAACGCAGTTGGCGTTAGAAATGGAATAAAGATGTTGTAAACGTGAAAATTGATTATCGTCTTTTTTTTTTGCAGTCTGGATTTTAATAACACTACGCAACCTTTACAAAGCCGCCACATACTTGGTGACCCGTGAATTATTTGCAAACCGTGAATTATTTACAAAATGACAAACTAATGGATCGGCGAAAAAAAGATGAAGTAGCGCGGGTAAGTGTCAAAATACCTCCTTTTTGGGCAGAAAAACCAGAAATATGGTTCTTTCAAGTTGAAGCACAGTTTTCAATTTGTAGAATAACAGCCGAGGATACAAAATTAAACTACTTAGTTTCGCAATTAGAACCGAAATTTGTTGAAAGTTTGTGGGACATTATAAGTGATGATAATAGAACAAAATATACCGCTGCAAAAAGAACGTTTGCTGAATACTTTTAAAGAAAGCGAAAATAAGCGTCTTCAGAGACTGCTGGCAGGACTTGACTTGGGAGATCTTAAACCCAGTCAACTTTTACAAAAAATGAGAAACCTGGCTACTGATGGAATTACTGACAAAGTGCTAATAACGTTATTTCTACAAAAATGCCTGATTCTGTGCGGAATATTTTTACTAGTTAGTGATGAAGGAATTGAGAAACTCTCATTAATGGCGGATCGTATTCTTGAAATGCAACCAAAACAAGAACTTTACTGCGTAAGCAATAATGTTTCATCAGGATCAGATGCCATAACTGAGTTACGACAACAAATTGCATCTTTGGATAATAAACTTGAAAAACTGAGTGTCACAAGGAACTCTCGTTCCCAACTAAGAAATAGAGGTCGATACTCTTCTTCTCATCGCAGTAGGTCTCACTTACACGCGCTACTTCATCTTTTTTCGCCGATTCATTAGTTTCAGTCATTTTGTAAATAATTCACTGTTTGCAAATAATTCACGGGTCACCAAGTATGTGATGGCTTTGTAAAGGTTGCGTAGTGTTATTAAAATCCAGACGGCAAGAAAAAAAAGACGATAATCAATTTTCGCATTTACAACATCTTTATTCCATTTCTAACGCCAACTACGTTCTGTTTTCATTTTAGCGGGAAAATTCTTGCGGGACATTTTTACTCCGCGTCCGTGGCTTACCATCAAGTTACACGCGCCCCCTGGGTAATGCAAAGTGAGTAACGTCTGTGCAGCGCTTGCCTTAAGGCATCCAAGACGTCCATGTCTGTTTGCCAGCTGCATTAGAAAGAAAAAAAAAAAGTGTATTCATGGGAGGAATTGTTGGAAAATTTGAGGAGAAATTTATATAATATTATTGCTTTTTATTACCTGTAAGTATTTTTTTGTTTGGATATATATTTTTTTTTTATGTTCGTCTGGATCTCGTCTCCCCTAATATATACTACAAATACTTGACAATTGGAAAGTGAACTGTCAGTGTTTGTCTTGTATTTGCGTCTCAATGGGAGAAAAAACCCAAAATTTCTAACACGTTGTCGAACTGTAATGTCAGACGCTCACTCAAGCTGTTACAGTTATCACCGAGTCTTCTAGTGTTTGTAAGTAGTTACTGCATTTTATATAGTACGTCAGTTTAGAATTGTAAAAATTTATTTTTCCCTCTTTGTTTGGACCATATTAACCATTACGTAGTCCAAAAAAAAAAAAAAAAAAAAAAAAAAAAAAAAAAACGGGTCCCTTAACCTAAGAAATTTTTCTAACAGATAGATTGAAATAGAAAAAAAAAATTTCAATACTAATAATAAAGAATTTTATGTTTGGATAGTTTATTGTAATTGATATAATTTTCCTGTGCGATGGAAATAAGAATTTTCCCGTATATGAAAAATCTTTTTTTCAGCTGATTAATTAAATTAATAAAGTTTGTTACTTCAAGCCTTCGTATATTCTATTCTAGAACAATTTTTTCTAGAAAGAACAAAGCATTACTGAAATATAATTTTTTTGATGGGGGATTGTTTACGAAATTTACATTTATATTTCAAAATATTTTTGGGAATAATGTTGAAGAATATTCAAAACACTAACATAGAAATAATTTAAATTTTTAAAATTTATCTTTTTCATAGCCTTACAACATGCTATTTTAGTTTAATCTTGAACATTTTTTGTTTTACATTTCCATAGCAAAATGAATGAGTCATAACAACATAATGAACGTTGTAGAATTATATTTAGAAAAACACAATCTCTAAAATTAATTATTAAATCTTGTATTCTTTTAAAATTACATAAACTTCTGTGACATTTTTAATTTATCTTCGGTAAATGAAGTCTCACATTTTTACAATTTTGTTTTAATATCAGATTTATGTATAAAAAAATCCAAACTTCAAAAATTAAACTGCCAAAAATAAGTAATTTTCATAAAAATTATACAATATACGTAAAAACAATGCATCAGAATATTATATACAAATTAGTAAAGCAGCTTTATTTTTACGACATTGGACATGTGGCCAAAAGAAAAGATTTTAGAACCGTTTTCAATTTCTGCCAGTAGAAACAGCGTACTGCAATTTTTAAATAACTTTGTTTTAGATATGAGAACCCGACATCATTTATATGAAAAATTACATTGGCTTGCGGTTGGATGAATAGAAGCAGGACAGAGTAATCCTACATAGCAAGATGGTTGATTGTGAACCTTTCTTTAACTCATAGACAGTGGAAAACATTTCTAAAGGCAGAATCAGCATCTAGAAAGTATAGTCGTGGAAGTATAAACTAATTAAAAATCCTCTCTGTGTTAATTAGATACACTACCTGCTGTAATTACCCTTCATTAATCCAGGCAATAAAAAAATCTACAAGACAAATTTATTTTACTTTCTTTTACATATAAATCTGTTAAAATAGCTTTTATTGTTATTTATTCTTTAAAAAAATCATTGCTTTCAACAAATTTTTCTGCTTTAAATTTCCTGCTTTGCTAAAAAGTACTGCTTTTTAAATTTCCTTATAAAGCCATTTATCTGAAATTTCACAACGTTCTGATAGCTTGTCGTTTTATCACATATGGTACCTCCACATATGTTGATAGTAAACCATTGCTAAACATATTTTAACCTTTTTAAAATCATATCCAACGCTGCATCATAAGATTAATACATGGATTATCAATAGTAATGTTTTAAAACCTGTATTAGTACACGAAGTCGCTTTTGACAAAGAGTAATGCAAGACTAGAAAAGAGGAGTCCTGCTATGCAATGATTTGTAAAACAACTGCTTAATTTTTCGTTGTCGATCATTTGACTTTTTGAAGTAAAATTGGCATCTAAAGAAGGCGGATCGCTAACACAGCAATGCCAAGCGGCGGTTTGTGCATCACTGACTTTATCGTTTAAATTGCAAATTTTATTTTCCCCTAATAATATAAAAACAGCAGCAAATGTAACGTATTTACAGAGTGCAGGGATGGAACACAATAATTTGATCGATTTGTGCGTCCTGTCTGGTGGCAAAGTACTTTGTTGTGAGAATGTGTAATCTTAATGCAAGTAATTTTTGGGTAATGCAATAAAATATGCTATTAAAACAAACATTAACTAATATCAGCTAATGTAGTGGGGCACTTGAGAGAGGGTAGAAAAAACACACACAAAAGAAACCATGAACAACATAGATTGTGTTTTTTTTTTTTTTTTCCTTAACCACGCTCAAAAATACCAAAGTAAAGATGAATAACCTAAATAGAGACCTTTGAGTGAGAGTAAGAAAAAAAAACACATAGAGAAACGGTGAACAACCTAGGTGATGAGATAGGAAGACGAAAGAAAGGGAGGGTCAGAAAACAAAAGAAACGATGAACAACCTAGACTGGGATCCTGCAACAAGGCTAGTGCCTTATTGATGAAAATTCTTAATATGTAAAAATAGTAAATTTTTTTCTAGGGTTTTAAGTATTTATTTTTCATTCGACTTGAGATTTCCTTTTGACTTGCGATTGATAATGACTTGCTGGGTGATTTGAAGTGGGAAATTGTTCCTTATTCTATTCCTTTATCTAAGTCTGAAATTTAAAAAGAAAATTACCTATTGCGTGGCTTGTAAAAGTTACGATGACGAGGGAGACCGTGGTCTATGCATTCCTGCAATTAATGATTAAACATGAATGTTACTTTTACGGTATTTTATTTCTGAAGGCATCAAACAAATGAACTTTTACAAATAGGGAATATATATTCAAGTCAATTATACTTTTTATAGCAGGATTCTCAAACTACGAATCTCGGTTATAGATATCAGTTAGGGTGCACCATGACTTAGTCCTGAGACAAAGACAAAAGCCATATATATAATATAATATACGAGTATTATTGTAAAAAAAATAATCAAAAGTTTTTATTTATTAGGAAAAATACAATTGCAAATATAAATAAGCCCAGGAGTAAAGGCTTGTTCCCATCGAGGCGTGAGGCGGCGACGCTTCAAGCGGGAAAGAAGAAAATTTGTTCAACCCGTTCACATCGAAACTTCAGAAATCGCTTTAAGCCTAGTGAAGTTCCAGTTGCTTCTACTAGATGACAAATCTACTATTGGCTCAATCCAAGTCACATGACACAGCAAGCATTTGAGAGTTGAAAGTTGAGCAACTCGAAGCGGTGGATTTCAACATGTTTCAGGCGAACTCTATGAGGCTAGTGTCATCGATCTCATGTCAGCGCGTGATGTGGTCAGTTAGAGGCCAGCGCTAAAGAGCAAATCACGCGTCAGCGTGTGATGTCTCAATCACCAGACACGCCTTAATACGGGAAGAGCTGCAACTGAACATTTATTCTCCATTTCAATTAGCATTATATGTTAGGTATGTTCGATTGTATTGGCGTGGAGTAGAAGTTAGTTGTAAAGGTATGTGGTTTCTAATTTATAGCTTTATAAGTTATTAAAACAAAATCTTGTAATATGAAGTGTACAGACGATACTTTTGCAGAGCCTTCATGCGCTTAAAATTGTAAACAAAAGTGTATTTTGATTAGAAATGTTTTACTTTTTTGACTTTGCATCTTTACCTATTTTATCAGTGCAAATATTTGTTAATTTTAAATATGAAGTATTATTTGAAATAGATGAGAATATACATTATGTTATCGTTATATTATATTAAATTATATTTATTTTTATTTTAATGCATACCTAGTTCGTCTCTGCAATACTGATATAAATGCCAACATTGTAAAAATGTGTTTTGTTTGTGTGTGTTTTTGAATGTGTTCTCTTTAAAATTTGTTGTAGACTAGTCAAGATTTAAAGAACATTATTTTTTAAGAAACATTTTGTTTCATTATCTTAGTAAAATTTTGACATATTAATGCTATGTTCTAAATCTTATAAGTATCTCTAAATCTATTTTTTAAAATAAATATTTAATTTAAATTTAATGTGTGTCTGTGAATTCTTTTATTTCCTATATAAATTTGTTTCAATATGCATACAAAAATTGATTGATTGATTGATTGATATATACAAATTTTATGTTAATATTTACAGCAATAAAAATTCAAATTTATCTTAAAATAAATTAGATTAACAAATTACATGTTTAATGTAAAGGAGGATAAATGCAATTCAAACTACCCAATTTAATTTCTAATAAAGTACAAGTAATTTTATTGTAGAAGCTCAGGATGCTAATGAAAATTATCTAATGTCCTGGAAAGATTTTTAACATAAAATTAATCACATGTAAGAATAAAGATTAACATAATATGGTAAATTATATAACTAATTTGTAAAGTATTTATAATCAATCATAGTCGACTGTTACAGCATCTGATCCATTATTATCAATGATCTGAAATGAAAGAGACAGACATAACATTGAAAATCTGGAGTTACGATAGGGGGGATATGTCGATTGTCATTTGGAGCCCTTTCACAGCACGGAGGCATGTCAACTTTATTCTACCCTCCCCTCAAAATTCTACAATATTCAACAATACCGTTTCTCAAGTGACTTCTTAAGAATAGATTACATTTCACAGAAGAATGGCAAACACATTTTCTCATGTGAAGGAAGCTCTTGCACTGATTTGAACCATTTCGGCTCATATTCTCTCAGTTCAAAACTATATCATCCTAACGGACGATCTTTCTGTGTATCAAACTTTAAAGAATCGTAATGTTCAATACGATCCCATCATCAAACTTCTAGGAAGTCAACTAAATAACATCTTAAAAATTTTATCATTCGACTTCATTTGAAATCTTAAGCATGTTTCAATTACAAAGAATGAGCTAAAACTTTCTAGCAAAATCAGTAGCAGACACCATTATTATTCATTAGATATCTCCAGAGGATCTTATTTTTCAACAAAAACAGACGACATTACAAAATATAACAGATCAATAGGTAAGTGGAAAATTTGCTCAAGAATCCATTCACATTTAAATTGCCTTAAACCTTCTCTCTACAAATCAAGAGAAAGATGTACTACTTTCCACATTTCGCACAAAAACATACAGATCAAAGGCTAAACTCAACAGATTTGGTCTCACCCCATCTCTTTTGTGTCCATGATGCAAAACACCAAAAATTGTGGAACATATTTTGTTTTAATGTACGAAATATGACGAGCCAAGAAATAAACTACAAACTGCTTTCGGACAAAAAGTTTATCACTTTCTTGGATATTCTATATGTCTAAGGATGCATGTTACAAACTTTAACAATACTTAACTTTCTACGAAAAGTCTGGTAACTTTGTAATTAAGGAGAGTCGCCATTTTTTTTTTTTTTTTTTCTTCTTTTTAGTAGTTATTCAAATTTTTTGTCCTTTTTACAATTTTGTGATCTACGCATCTATTCATTTTTCTTTTGGTTGCCAGAAATGCAGTGCAATAATTAATTTCATCAAAATCATATTTAAAACTCAACATTAGATCTATCAAATCTGAAAGACTATGATGGATTCAGGATTTTCGGGTTTATACGAGTTCCGATTAAATTTTTCGATCATCATAATATCTGCATTTGGATAAGTTGAGATAAAGCAGTGTTAGCGGAATAAATCTCAAAATCACAAGTCAAGTCAACAATAAATTTTGTTCTCTTTTGTCATTGTTTGTTGCTAGGTTTTTTTTTTTTTTTAATTTATAATACAGATTTGTTCATTGAACTTAAGAGTTGAAGAACAAGGATTTTTTTAAAGATTTGGTTTGTCTCTCTACAGTCCTTTTTTTGCACACTTCAGGCTAATTAGATTGGGACCCACAGTTTAACATGGATTCCGAACCACTAACAAACATCCATGCCACTGCCAGATTCGAACCTGAATTACTAAAGGCTAGAGCGCTAGCTAATTGGCCATTAGGCCGCTTTTTTTAAAGTGTTGAATCTAAAGCAGATTTATGTGATTTTTTAAGATTCAAAATTTTGTGTTAAACAAAAAAGGAATATATATATATACAATTACATTGAAATCTAGTATAATCTAAACTAAGATTAAGTTTGATTTTGAAATACAGGTGCTTGTAAGAGAAAAATGTTATAGAATTATGCTATTCCAACATGTTGACTATATAATTAAAAAAAAAAAAAGAATTTGTATAAACTGAGATATATACATTTGAAAATGTCATAAATATCAACAATTAAAAATTCAAATATTTAATGCAGAGAACATATGCAAATTTTTTTGAAAGTTTTTTTGCAAAGTCAAATCAAATTACAAAAATGCTGGTTTTATCCTCTGATATATACTAATTAATGTGTGACACAAAGTTAAAATATCTACCATCTTGGCAAGTTATATTAATTAAAAGAACTAATAATCAAAAGCAGAACTTTTTTAAAAAAAAGTTTAATACCACTTCTTATACAGCTAATTATGATAAATACATAAAAAATTTGGCACATGGATATATAAAGAATAATATAGAATGGGAACATATCTCTAGAAGTCCAAGCTTTCAATTTAGTTTACAATACAACATTAAATTATATTTAGTGTTTAGTTTAATTAAATTAATAAAATTTATATGATTATTATATATCTAAAAATATATAAAAGTAAAATGCATATTTAAAAGTCAAAAATTCAAATATTTCCTTACTAAATTATTTATTACTGCAATAAAATTTCATTTTTGAATAACAAATATATCATTGATTGTTTTGTTCGTCGTTCCAAGGTCATCTTGTGCACACTTTAGGCTAAATAGATAGGGACCTACAGTTCAATGTGGATTCCGAACCACCAACAAATAATTCCACCGCCAGGATTCGAACCTGAAGCCTTCAGTGCCAATGGCCAGAGCACTAGCCAATTGGCTATCAGGCCGCACCATGTATTGAAGTTTATTGTTTTGGTAAACACTTTGAACAAAATACAAATCCAGATCACAAACTTTTTAATTTTTTATAAACACAGCTTTTATTTTTATTATCATATCACAATAGTAAACAGTTAAACTGTTAATTCTTCATCTGGTTGCTTTGCCCCACAAAATCCCTTACTTCTGGCTGGGTGTCTTCAGTTTAATCCTCCTGATCAATTTCTTCCGCGGAGCCTTCATTCATAGGTGCTACATTAACAGGAGGATGTATTACAGCAGCAGGTATTTCAGCAGCATCTGAGTGAGAACAATATCAGCCAGTTACAAAAAATTTTTAAGCATCCTTCTTTTTATACACAGTTTTACTAATTGAGCAATAATTCTAAACTCACTAAAGTTGGAAATTTTACTTAATCTACACAGTCAATTGATTTTATAATTTATGTATATAAGTTTATTATAACATGTAGACAAAATTTATTTCCCTTTTTAGAATCTTATTACCTTCTAAATAATTTTTTTTTCAAGTAATGTATTTCTTTTAAATATTTAACAAACTTTTTAATTTTTTCTAAAACAATAAGCACCCTTTTTTAATATGAGCTTGAAGGAATTTGAAATCATACATATGATTATGTAAAAATTAATGTATATTTTTCTGATTTTTTTTTATGAATATTGAAAATTATAAAATTTTCTACCTCCAACTTCAGTTATATTGAAAGAAATAGCTGCTTCTTCTATAGCTAGAAAATATGCATTCAATCAGTTTTAGTTCTCAATTTTCTAGGTTGCACATGTTAAACATAAGTGAAATACAAGGCATATCAATATATCACAAAATAATAGTTGTCTGTTGAATTGGTTTTCGAGAACAATAAAAATTGATAACCGAAAAAAAAAAATACTCCAAATATATATATATAAAAGCTCCTTCCAACACTGCAATTTTATTACTTAATTTTTGCTTTATCCGTTAATATAAATAATTTTCTAATGAATATAATAAATATTTAAAAATTATTATATGTAAAACAAATAAAATAGCTTAAATAATTTAAAAACGCATTAAGTTGAAATGGTTGATAAAAGGGAACTCTCAAGTTATCATCTGAATTTGATAAGCATTTCATAGTGGTTGATTTTGCTTTGATGTTAATTTGCATAGATAACATGTATCAACCCAAATGATTTTGTAACTATGTATGAAGTTGCTGTTGCAATTCAGTTTATGCAAATGCATTTGGTGAAGATGTTGCAGGAAATCAACACGTTGGTAAATGGTGCAGGCATTTATTGGAGCATGGAGAATGTGTTTTAAATTTACATATTGACAGGCATATTTGAAGAAAACTTCTAAATTGGCCTATTTTCTGAAATTCAAGTTATAAATGGCTTATTGAAGAAATTTTGTAAATCTGTGTTAGAAGTTCGTATGAAAAACTATGAATTGTTTGAATGTGTGATGGAGATGAGATTAAAAACAACTTTAGCTATAATCAGTGCGAAACAATAAACAACACGTAACGCAAAAACAATGGATGATACAAATGATAAAAATGAAGATAAAAATTTACATACAAAACGCTTAACTTGTTTAGATGTCAGATTCGTCCTTTATTGTTATAAATTCTAAATAATATCTTTATATATATATATATATATATATATATATATGTGTGTGTGTGTGTGTGTGTGTGTGTGTGTGTGTGTAAAATATTTACCATTGTGGTAATATGTATTTCATAGCTTAATAACATATACAATACTACACATACAAAGTAAATGTACACAAAGTCAATACTATACACTCTAAAAGTGGTATAATTGAAGATTTCAACTACGTTACAATAAAGAAATTTTCCACATTTACAATCCGAAATTATAAAAAAAAAATATATTAAAATGAGATACACTATACACTGTAAAAGTGGTATAATTAATGAATTAATGTTACAGATTAAAAAATAAAATTTAACTATGTTTCAATAGTTAAATTTTAATTTTTAATCCGAAATTATAAAAATATTATATGAAAATGAGATACATAACTTTTATTTGTCTGCTTTCATAAATTGCGTTATACTATGTTAATTTTAAAAAGTACTAAGAAAGCTTATATCCACTATGTTTTTTTATTTACCTTTTTATCAGAATCTATGAAAGTTTGAGATGTGTCATTTTTATGGAACGGCGTGTTTTATGCATTTTAATATTTCATTGTTTTCTTAAAAACAAGAGCATAATGAATTTCTTCTGTTAAAACGTTCAAATGTATGTATCGTTTAAGTTTTAAATTGCAAAGTTTAGCTGTAAAATAGAAAAACAACAACAATAGTCTTAAAAGAATGTGCTCTTACTATAAATAAGGGAGTTAGAGATTTTCCAGGCATTTCTGTTGTATTAAATGATTTGAATATATAAATATATATATATATATATATATATTTCCAACTTTTTCTTTTCTTCTAAGTTCGAATCTTGGAGGCAGCATGGATGTTTGTTAGTGGTTCAGAATCCACGTTAAACTGTAGATCCCAGTTTAATTAGCCTAAAGTATGCAAAAAACCTTGCAGAGCGACAAACTAAACGAAACCAATCTATTAACTAATGAGATATATAATTGCAAAGTTTAAATTTTCCACTGTTTATGCTCTAATAAAATAGAAATTGATGCTCCAAGCGATATTCGATTTTTCTAATTTCATTTAAAGCCAAATCCTTAAAGTACTGTATGTATAACATGTACAACATTTTTCTTAAAGGCATTTTTTTCAAAGTTTAAAACGTGAGTAAAATGACTAAATGCAATCTTACGTATGAAACTGTATAACCGAGGGCTACTATACTACACTTTTTAACATTATAATGAGCAAATAAAATCAAAACTGAATGTAAAACAATTAGCATAATCATTCAGACAATGTAAGCTGATATATCTCAAAAATTTATCAAAGAACACCAGGATATCCTTGTAATCCATATGTACGAAATTCTGACCACGACATTGCAACGTCTTGTCATCACGTGTTTGGATGGCTCTCAAATGTAGGCATTTCGGTTAAACCGGGTTCGAGTCGGCCGACATCCGAGCGACTCATGCCACTGTCGCCCGGAGAGAGCAGGTGACCTTCAGTGCCTACAGGTAGGGAAGGAAGCAGCAAAAGGCAGAAAAACAAAAGAACAGCAGCAGAAATAAAAATCAAAGTTGCGAACAGGCTCGGGGTCAGGAAAGATGAGAGACAGGCAGTTGCTAACCATGCGGAAAGTTTTCCCGATAGCTGAGGAGAGGTATCTCTGTGTCTCGACCAAAATACTTCAGTCTTCCAAGTACACAACATCGTTCCGCATTCCCCCTGAGAGGCAACAGGTAGGAATCCGCTCTGCTTTGATCTTCTTCTCTCTTCTCTTCTTCTTCTTCTTGATCATCTTACTAGTTATCTGTTTGTTTAAGATTGTTATTCTCTTATTGTCCAATGCTTTGTTTCTAGATTGTGTATGTGTTGATAATGTATTTCTTTTGAAAATCCACCAGTATTATGACATTAGTAGATTTTCAGATTCTGTACATTTTGTTTGATGGTAATATTTTTACATCATTTAGAAAGATCTAATTTCTTATTTGAAGATTTGTTTCTCTTCTCATCAAAAGCTTTATTTTCAGATTGAGAATGTATTGATAATGCATTTCTTTTGTTACATCAGAAATATTAATTTTTAGTTGAAAAGATTAAATTCAGTAAATTTTGTTTGAAGTTAATATTTTCCATCATCTCACTAGGTTATCTGTTTGTTTAAGGATTGAAATTCGTTTATCATTCAACGTTTTGTTTCTAGATTGCATATGTGTTGATATTGATAATATAACGTTGATTTCTTTTTGGCATAACACTGGTAGATTTTCAGATTCTGTACATTGCTGATTGCCTGATGGTAATATTTTTACATCATTTAGAAAGATCTAATTTTTTTTTTTGAAGATTTGTTTTCTTTTATCATCCATAGTTTTGTTTTCAGATTGAGAATGTATTGATAATGCATTTCTTTTGGTGCATCAGAAAAGTTAATTTTTATTTGAAAAGATTAAATTCTATAAATTTTATTTGATGTTAATATTTTTTCATCATCTCCAGTTATATGTTTGTTTAAGGATTGGAATTTTTTTATCTTCCAACGTTTTGTTTCTAGATTGTATATGTGTTGAAAATGTATTTCTTTTTAGCATAATACTGGTAGATTTTCAGTTGAAATGTAATATTCTGTACATTTTGTTTGAGGATGATATTTCTCCATCATTTAGAGAGATCTAATTGTTTATTTGAAGACTTGTCATCTCTCATCAAAAGCTTTATTTTTGGATTGAGAATGTATTGATAATGCATTTTTTTTGGTACATCTTATTAAGTTGATTTTTAGTTGAAAATATTAAATTCTGTAAATTTTTCTTGATGTTAATATTTTTCCATTATACTGATTAGTTAGTTAAAATTTTTTTTATTTTTCTTATCATCTGTCATCCCGGGTGCGCCAGTTGATTTTTAATTGAAAATATTAAATTCTGTTAATTTTGCTTGACGTTAATATTTTTCCGTCATCCCGTGATCTGTTAAAAAATTTGTATTTTCTTAGCATCCTTAGTTTTGTTTTCAGATTGCTAATGTACTGATAATGTATTTCTTTTTATCTTATCTCTGGTAGATTTCCTGATTTTGTACATCATGTTTGATGGTAATATTTCTCCATCACTTAGAGAGATCTAATTATTTATTTGAAGATTTTTTTTTATGTTCTCATCAAAAAGCTTTATCTTAAGATTGAGAATGTATTGATAATGAATTTATTTTGGTACATCAGAAAAGTTGATTTTAAGTTAAAAATATTAAATTCTGTAAATTTTGTTTGACGTTAATATTTTCCATTATCTGAGTTATCTGTTTGTTTAAGGATAATTCTCTTATTGTCCAACGTTGTGTTTCGAGAGTGCGTATGTGTCGATAATGTATTTTCTTTTTGGCATATCACTGGTAGATTTCAAGAATATGTACATTTTGTTTGATGGTAATATTTCTCCATCATTTAGAGATATCTATTTATTTATTTGAATATTTGTATTCTCTTCTCATCAAAAGCTTTATTTTCAGATTGATAATGTATTGATAATACATTTCTTTTGGTACATCAGACAAAGTTGAAAAGATTAAATTCTGTAAATTGTGAGTGACGTTAACAATTTTCAATCATCCCGAATGATCTGTTAGTTGAAATTTGTATCTTATTATCCGTAGTTTTGCTTTCTGATTGATAATGTATTGATAATGTATTTCATTTTTTGTATATCAATGGTTGATTTTCAGTTCAAAAGATTCTTTGGTAATAAAAGCAAGTAATTTAACAATACTATACAAAACGTTTCCTATAAAAAAATCTTCTCTGGTCTTTGTAATTTTGCTCTATAATGTTAAGGGTATTATACGGCATAAATTTTGTTCATATCATTAAAGTTTGTACAGATTTAAAACCTATTGTCGTTGAATATTAAGAATTGTTAAATATATTTATAATTAGGAAACTTTTAACCTTCTTAAATATATGTATCAGCTTAAGAGTGTATTAATGAATTATTTTTAAATATATTTGTGGTTAATTAATTTTGAATTTAGATAGATTCAATTAATTTTGGTTAATCAGTGGCAGTCTCAAAAGAATTATTATTATTATTATTTATATCAAAATTATAAAAAAAAAACATTGCATACAAATAAAAACAATGTAAAAGAAGAAGTATCGATTTCATATAGTGCAAGGATTCTTTTTTTTATCAGTTTATTTATAATTGATTAAAAAGATCTTAAGTATTTGATTTCTAAAATATATAAAAATTATGCCATTTTTTTTTTTTTTTTATTATTTGAAGTGGTTTTATATTTTTATTTCAAAATTGTTGATAACATACATTAAAAATTAATTAAAGTGGGTTATAATAAATTTATTAATTTGTTTTAAGTTTAAAAGATTCGATGTCAATTTACTTTTTGTTAAGTAGAGCATTGTTATTCTTGTAAATACAAAATTACTACAGTTTTTCTGGCAGCCGAAAATTTTATAAGCTAAATTTTTGAAAACATATTATAAAAATGTTTTAGAAATAACTATTCTTATTACCCGTATGTAATACAATACACACACACACACACACACACACATATATATATATATGTATATATATATGAAAGTTATATAATTATTATTATTTAATATGCTATATAAAATTATATATATATATATATATAAAGAGAGGGAGATTTAATTGTAAATTTATTTGTTAAAAACAATACTAAAATTTTTACTACTAAAATAAGTTTTTAATAATTGAAAATTAGTTAAAATCAAAAATATATGAAAGTCAAGTTATTTTTTAAAATAGGCAAATATGAAATGTAAATATTATTGGCTCTTGGTAAAATATTTGTTAACTTTAGTTAAAAATTAAAATTTTGAATAACATCTTTATTATTATTATACTTTATTAAAGTATAATCGAATATATTATTAAAATTATATAACATTAATACTTTTATTTATTATAAAATTAATATATTTTTAAATAATTACATTTAAATTCTATAAAACTTCATTTGTATACCCTACATTGTAGTTATGTGTACTATAATACTCAAAAAATGTAATAATGAATTGCATATCTATTTATTTCTTACTAAATCAAATAATTTAAATACGATTTATAATGACTTTCAAAATCCAAACAGAGAATAAGAAATTAACCTGAATATTTCTGGATATGAAATCGTTATATCCTTGACATTTATATTTATGTAATTCGATTTCCCTTAAAAAAGAATTTTGAATACCTATAAACACGAGATATTTTTAATGATTTTCCTGAAAATATGTTTTTCTTTCAGTGTTGTGGACTTTAAAAGCACACATATTTAACTGTCAACAAACAATTACGTACTAAACAGTTTTTCCTTTAGCTATGATTCTTAAAATCGATAAACATTTATTAAAAAAAGAATAATTAATATTTTTATTAAAAATGAATGAAAATGAGTTCAGTTGATTTACCAATATTTATCTTTATTTTTAAAAAAAAAAATACCCTACTAATTATTAATATCTTTGAAAACAAAGGTGAAAGATTAACTAACAATTAAGTAGGTGAGAAGCAGAGATGACCTTGTTTAGAGGTTAATTGAAGATTCGTGAAGGTCAAGCCATGTAATTCGAAGATGATGGTCAAGGTCATCTGAATATTTCTCTGTCACTTGAGACTGGAATTAGGGATTATCACAAAAATTCAAGAGGCCATATTGGGATCTCCTTTTTAGAGGCTATAATAGGATGTCCTTTTAATGGAAAAAAATGTAGTATATGCAAAAATATGGGACAAAGATAGTTAAGTCTTGTTTTATTTAGAGCACTTATGCACAATCCACGATCCGCCTTAGTTTTTAACGGCCCGCTTTATCATGTGCCAAATTTAATTTAAACGACATAGTAGTCAATTTTTAAGGCTTTCCTGAATTTGATGAATGATTAAAGCATGAAACGTGTATTAGTTTATTAAAAAAAGTAAACATTCAAATATTAGAAAAATGTTTTATTAAAAATTTTTAATTTATTAGAAACTAGATCAGGACCTTTTATCAATAACATAGTTAGCTGAAAGCAGGATACTTTTTATTTCTATGATATTCATTGCCAAAAAGACTATGTTTCGTTTCAAAACTAACACTGGACAAAATAGATGTAGTCTTTGCTAAATAATACATTAAAATGAGTAAGCCTGTTTGGATCAATATATACTTGCAATACTTTATACATGAATAAATGAGCTCATGTAGTACTTTTATACTTGTTGCACTTTAAACATGAATAAAAAAAAAATTCGATCAACAAAAAAATATTTAACTAATTTTTTTACCCTTGGCTACTATAAATAAAACTAACTATTAAAACTTAAATTAATATAATATCACATCCATTTTTTATCTGCAATTTAATAAAGTGCAAATAAAAAAAGGATATTTATAATTTATAATAAAAAAAATGGATTTTTATATTTATTTCTTATTATATTGCTTACAATCTTAAATGTCTCAAAATAAATCTTTATATCGAAATTAATTTTCCAAATTATCATTGAATAAAATACAGTCATTGTTCATCGAAATTTTAGTATTTAAACATACACTTGATTATATAAAAAAAATCACTGAATTTCGTGAATAAAACGAGAATGGGGTGGAACCTTTAATATGCAAATTCTCATTTTGATAAAATATTTCACGCTGGTTAATGTTCTTTCAATTGGCATGATATTTGATCAGATTGAAAGATTCGTAACTAAAAATAATATTGAAAGACCATAATGAGAATTTCATAAATTAAGATTGAAAGAACAAAGTGAAAGATTCATAAAGACCAAATTGAAAGATTCTTTACCAGATTGAAAGATTCATCAAGTAAGTCTCAAGAAATCTAAAGAAAAGTCTGTTCGGTTAAATTAAATATGATTTCATTTTTGAATAAAATATAAAACGCTCCAATATTAAAAATGAAATGATGTTATTGTAAAGCGTACAGTACTATTGAATACTCACCGTGGGATCTCAGCAAATAGCTACAGAGTTTTAAAGCGGAAACCAATTGCTAAAAACATTCATAATTTGGTGAAATTTAAATGCTAACTGGAGAAATTTTGGTGAAATTTAAGTAAGTTTATTTTATATCAATAGAATATTAGGTACCTTTGAAGAATCGACGAATCTTAACAAATTCCATAATAACTCTATGGAGTGAAACTAAATGCACAGATGTAGTAAAAGTAATTTTCTATTTGTTATAGAATTTTGTTCATAACAATTATTTTTTAAGTTAGATAAATATTGAAATGTAAGAAATATTAAAGATTTTGTTAATTTTTTTTTGTGTTATTTTATGCACTTTTGAAATGCATAGAGATATAATGGTTTTAAAAATATTTGTTATTATCAGTAATTTTTATGTATTTCAAATAATAAATAAAAAGTTCTCTTTAATGTAAAGAAAATACAGTAGTTTTGTTTTTTATAATATTAATTATTATAATTAATAATATTTTTGAAATTTATACGTTTAAATCTAAAACACCACCTTGAATTTTTTTAAATGCATTTTTATTTTTAAAAACAATGATTTGAAGAATCAAAGAAAAATAATAAAATTAAACTTTTTGTGGTATATGTAATCCTATTAAATAGCACATTTAATTATTTCCATTTAAAAATAATGACGCATTGAAATGATTGTCATAGTCTTTATTATGCTAATTTATCTTATTATATTAACCATATTTAATAAAATATATTATTTTCAATTGCAAATTTTTACACGTGAAAATGCAGTCGTAATTATTTACCATGCAAGCTAATGCAAGATAATTAGCTTCGCAAACCTAATCAGCATAATATTTAATATATTCATGAGTTCGTAAAGGAAAAAAAAGTATGTCCCGATTTTAAACAACCCTGACCTTGTTATATAAGAGTCATGTTTACAGAAATTAACATGCTATTGTTGAACGCATAAGTTTTAACTTGAACTTTAACAATTGTTTATAACTTCAACAGTTTTGTTATGAGTTTTGAATTAAATTATTTTATTTTCGTAATAATAATA
Source organism: Caerostris extrusa (assembly GCA_021605095.1). Classification (NCBI taxonomy): domain Eukaryota; kingdom Metazoa; phylum Arthropoda; class Arachnida; order Araneae; family Araneidae; genus Caerostris; species Caerostris extrusa. The sequence continues at coordinate 17,453 of BPLR01019069.1, read as the reverse complement.
AGAAGAAATGAAATTAAAGAATTTTTTATTTTTCATAATAATATACAGAATATTTATAGTAATAGGTTTTTACTGATATTTGAAATTTTGATATAAATATTAATATTTAGAGTTAATAAACAAAGTATTGATTTTAACTCCAGCTTTTTAATTTAAATTTGATTTTTTTTTTCAAATTAATTTTTTATTCATGGTTTATTCGATAGAATTAAATGAAATAATATTTTTAAATTTTCTAAAAAAATACTTTTTAATTTTGATTTAATTTATATTAATAATAAAATGTAAAAATACCTCAAACTGCTTCACATTTTTTCAAATTATTTTTTATTGTATATCTTTTATTTTTTTAAAATAACTTAATTTGGCTAAATTATTTGCTTTCTGTAGTATTTCAACTAATTTTAAAATATTTATAATCTAAATACATTTTTTGAAATTTTTATAATAAAAATAAATAATTTATAAATTATTAAATTTATAATTTATTATATTATAAATTATTATATTATATTCTAAATTAATATTATTTATCATTTATATTTATATTTTAATTTTATTCATATTATTTATATATTTATTTATAAAAATTTCTATTTACATTGAAATTTCTTTGTGTAATAAGGCATAATCTTGTATATTAAAATATTTATAAAATCAAATTACAAAATAATAAAAACGTTTTTTGTTATTTCATGAATATCAAGAAGTTGTCTTTTACATTGACAACGACTTTGTTATTTTGACAATAATTTTCACAATTTAATATTGAAAATCGTAAAAAAGAAATTTGATTTAGTTTTATTATTTATCGTTCGTTCATCTAGATTAAGTTAATTAATTTATTATTTTTTACAGATATCCTTCTTGTACCTGAGAATAGTAATGAAGTCTTGAAATAAGGGAAAAAAGCATACAAGGAGTGATTTACCAAGAAATCACAGAATGTGATAAATTCCTTACGATTTTTCAGCAACCTATGTGAATCCTAATTGGGTTCTCTTTCTATAAATCAAAGGAAAATTGTTATTATTTCTAAAATAAAAGACATTCTTCAATTATGGTGAAGTGGACATCCAAATCTTCCTACTTCATCTCAGCCATCATTTTCATTGTTCTTCATATTGGCTACAGCCATCCAGATATATATCGAGTCAGACCCAGTGAGTACAATATTTCTTTACTGAATCTTTTGAATTGATTGAATTGCTGTTCATCCCGAGTTATGATAAGTAGCTAGTAACAATAGCAATCTAGTTCATTGCTGCTACGAGTTCTTCGTTATGCTTGAGATCCTTTTAAAGTAAGGTTGTTCTATTGTGATTGATTATCAATTAATTCAATGTATTCTAGATAAGCGGTAACATTATTAATAAGGCCATTATCAACATTTACATTGTAAGTAAAGTCTCGGAATTGTAAATAAGATCTTGGTGAAGATTAATATTGTAAATAAAATGATGGATCAGTTCGAATTTATTTTCCTTGTTTGCTTGTCACATTGTGAATTATTTGCAATAGCTAACAGGCAGCAATTTTAGAGCAAACATCGAAAAAGTTGTAAATGCATCGTAAATTATTGGATTGTGAAATTAGGCATCGTAAATTATGCAATCTATTGGATTGTGAAAAATATTGAAATTAATAATAAATTCAATCTATATTTTAAAAAATTTAAAAAAGAATAAAAATGTTATAAAAGCGTCCTTATAAAGACTTACATGAAATTCATTTGTTTAAATTTCAAAATCATTTAGCTAAAATTAAACAAGGCTAAAAATGAAAATCTTGCCCTGGTATTACATTTAGAACTATCAATATATTTTTCAATTCCTTTTATTAGCTCACATTCTCCCTATATAACATATTTTTTTGTTATATCTTGTTCAAATTTTCAATCGTTAATAAATTTTTTATTCATCCACTCAAGTTCCAATACATTTTTTTTTTTTTTGAGCTTGTAGTGGATGACACTGGATGTTAATAGTTTTTTCAAATATTCATTCATTAATTAAATTGAATTAATTAATTTTAGTTTTTCTTAGATTTTAGTCTTTTCTTAGATTTAAGTTTTGCATATATCTACCAATAGACAAATGACAAACTTGTTTAGAAAAGAGATGGGGTAATTAAATTTAACTGCCCGTTCCGGTTGTCCCGTTTTGATGCTTTAGATAAACCTAAAAAAAATGAATTGAAAATTATTTATAATATTAAGAAAAAAAAAAAAAAATCTAAAAAGGTCTTTCTGCAAAATTTCAATCTAGCTAAAATTAAACAATAGATTACATTTAGAACTGAAAAAATCGTTAGTAGGAATTGACTTTGACATTTTTTATATTACTTTTTATTACAAAATAACATTTATTTCATGATACGTCGTTTTATAGAAAAAAAAAATTATTAAAAGAAACTTTGGTATAAAATCCACATACGTAAAATTTGTTGCAAATATCGATTTGACCTCAAAGTTATACAGTTATTTAAACTTCGTACCATTTAATTGAGGAAAAAAAAAAAAATGACAAATTTGTTTAGAAAAGAGATGGGGTAATTCGAATTCAACTGCCCGTTCCGGTTGTCCGTTTTGATGCTTTATTCTTTGTATTATTCAAAAGGAAGATATCTTGGAACAACATAAAAAAAGAATAATTAAATTAATTTATCAAATGAAATCTATTGTATTGCGAAAAATATTGAAATTAAAAATAAATTCAATCTGTATTAAAAGATCTTTAAAAAAAATAATGTTCTAAAGGAGTACTTATGATATCTTACATGCAAATATCGATTTGACCTCAAAGTTATACAGTTATTTAAACTTCGTACCATTTATTTGAGAAAAAAAATGACAAACTTGTTTAGAAAAGAGATGGGGTAATTCGAATTTAATTGCCTGTTCCGATTGTCCCGTTTTGATGCTTCATTTTTTGTATTATTCAAAAGGAAGATATCTTGGAGCAGCTTAAAAAAGAGTAATTAAAATAATTCCTTAATTTATATCTATTGTATTTGTAAAAAATATTGAAATTACTAATAAATTCAATATACATTAAGAAAAAAAAAAAAAAACCTAAAAGAAAAAAATGTTGGCCTTCTTATGAAGGTTTCCATGAAATTCATTAGTTTAAATTTCAATCTAGCTATAATTAAACAAAACTATGGATTTTTTTTTATTATTATTTTTACAAAATTACATTTATTTCGTGATATATCATTTTAGAAATATTATATATACATATTTATATATATAAAAATCTCACCTACGTAACATTTGTTGTAAATATCGATTTGACCTCAAAGTTATACAGTTATTTAAACTCCGTACCATTTATGAGAAAAAATGACAAGCTTGTTTAGAAAAGAGATGGGGTAATTCGAATTTAATTGCTCGTTCCGGTTGTCCTGTTTTGGTACTTTATATTCTTTGTATTATTCAAAAGGAAGCGATCTTGGAACAACATAAAAAATGAGTTGTAAAAAGACGTAGGAAATTCCTGCTATTGGATTCAAAAAAAGGAAATAAATAATAAACTCATTATGCAGTAAAAGAACGAACAAGGCTTCTAAGGGTGACCCAACACGAAGTTACGTTCGGTCATTAGTTTAAACACGGGGATTGCGTGTCTAATATTTTATGAACATGCAGGTGTATTTATCGGGTAAGTAAGTTAAGGTCAAAGTACTTGAAAAAGAAAATAATTAAATTGGCACATCATTCACTAAAAATGTTAAATGACAGTTAAAGTAATGCAACAAAATATATATATATATATATATATATATATATAATGGCTGTAGCTAAAAAGAAACAGGTTAAATAATTGTTTAAACTTTGTTTTTCAAAGCAAAATAATCTTTTTTTTTTTTTTTATTATTTTGCTTACGCATATTATATATAAATTATTATACAAATATTGCTGCTTTGAACCTAATGATTGCTTATAATGCGACTTGGATGTAAATCCAGAAATCGTTACATTAAATGAGTTGAATTCTCACGATATGCGGTAATGATACAAATGATTTGCAAATATTCTCATACATTATACCGGGAAAGTCTGCTCATTTATGACTAAAAGAATATTCATGAATGATTGATAAAAAAAAAATTCAGATCTAATATTTGATTGTATAAAAAGCAGTGATTTAAAATCTACTTGCTTTTGAAGTTATTTATTAATTCAATAAACACAAATCTGATATTATTTATTTACTGTATTGTATCTAGCAAATTTTAATAACATTCATAAACAAGTTATATTTATTTATTTATCATTATTATTTTTTTTTTTACTTCTTAAGACGTAAAATTATATTGAGTAAAAACTATGCATATGCAGATTGCATGCATTGTATTTTTACATTCACGTGCTCTAAGTAAGAAAAATTATTAATTTTAAGAAATGCAGACTACATGCCTTTTTTTTTTTTTACATTCACGTACTCTAAGTAAGAGAAAATAATAATACTATTTAATTTCTCTTACTTAGAGCACGTGAATGTAAAATATACAATGCATGCAGTCTGCATTTTCTTAAAATTAAAAAGAAATGCAGATTACATGCACTGTATTTTTTACATTCACATGCTCTAAGCAAGAGAAACTAAATAGTATTAATTTCAAGAAAATTGTGCCATAAATAATTCATCATGTCACATAGAGTTAAGAGAAAAACCAGAATTCCATCTTGATTGTTATTTTTACATCTACATAAAAAGGTTCAAGGTTCCTCCTTGGCAATGAATAATAAAAAGTAACATGTAAATAGCTTACTGACCCAGAATTAATTCATTTGTGATACTCAGATGATCATGCTGTTTCTTTGTTATGAACGATATGAATGAAAAGATTCACGATGAATCATTAAAAAATCACAACACTGCCCAAATAGTGTTTTTGCTATCGTATTGCGCTGATTCGGTGAATAATTAAATGTTACACACAGCATCCACTGCATGTTTTCCATGCCGGAAATAAACTCCATGTAGTACACACTTCATCGAATGTTTATGCTAATGCTTTATATAGTACAACCGCGTTTACCACAATGTGATTCGTCAACAGGGTGACCTACATGTTGAACGAAAATACACTCTGCGGTGGGTTGGCAGGTAAAAGACCTGTCAAGGGAAACGCCCAATGTTCTGATATGGATGACTCTTCGGAAATCCGATGGCTTATAAAAATTCAGTGTCCTGGGGCATAGTCTGGTGTTATTAAGGTCATGGCTGGTTTTCTTTTAGTTTCGCTTTGTCAGTTTCTCGGTTTTCTTGTTGGTAACTTTTCCTACATATTACAACTTTCTCAAGTTTGGCCAGAATCGACCAGAACCATATAATTTATTGATACATGTGCAATCCAATGCGATAAAAATATTTGCTAATTTTTTTAATTGAGTGTAATCTTTTATTGACAATATAATATATTTCAGTAAGTTCACTTAAAAAAAAATTGTTGTTTATTAACTTTAAAAATTCTCCCATTCGTAGATATTATAAACGTTGATATCGATACTGTTGGGAATAAAGTAAATAAATAAATAAAAACATTTTGCCAGTATTAATAGACGCACACATGAATTAAATAATTATTTATAAATGAAATAATTTTTCTTTCTTCATTAATTAATTAATTAATAAACACCAAATTTTATTCATTTTTATTAAAAATTTTGTAGGATATATGTATAAATTAGACAGAGAGAGTGAGAGCATATAATTATTTTTTATTTATTTTTTAATTTTTAATTATTATTTTTTACATTATTAATCAGATTGATTAATTTTCTGATAGAAAATATTAGTATTTCATTTTTAGAATATTACGAAAGCTAGTTTAGATTTTCGAAATATCATTAGAATTTTAAAAGGATCTTTAAAATCCTAATTTATATATTTTTTGTATTCGATTTAAATTAATTAATTTTGAAAATTTTTTTCTCAAATTTTTTATATTTTTGGTAGCCTCCAGCATTATATAAATGATTTTATACAGACCGACAAGCTATTGCTGCGAAAACTGCCAAATGTTCAATTCAGAGGGATTCAAACACGATGCTGTAATAAGGAAAAAAGGTAGTTTGGAGAGGTTATAATAACGATAAAATTATTTTTAATTTTTAATAATTAAAATTTTAAATTACATATTATCAAAGGAAAAAGCAGATAAAATATCCCCCAATAAAAATTAAAAATATTTCCCTCAAAATTGCTTTGAGTCACATTTGTCTGTCTGGAACCCTTAACAAGTATTATATATGTCCGTTTAGGCGATTCAAGTCGATGTTTAACTGGCCACTGAATAAATGATAGAACAATATATTTGTAATATAAATACCGTAAAATGTATAAAATAACAATTAAAAAAAAATCCTGTCATTTGGCATTCTTCCATGAAAAGTTAAATTGATACTGCAATATATAAATGGGACGTACTTTTACATTGTATCACATTTATGGACCATATTTATGGAAAATAGAATACAGGAAATAGGTCAAGTATTGACCTATTGACTGTCTCGATAATTAGAAACGTTTTTCATTTCATTCTGACTCCAACAGCCCGAAACTAACGAGGACCTATTAGCGAGAGGATGCGAAATGCCAAATTGACTGAACTAAATGTTGGTTCCTCAATTTAGGTGTTTCCAAGGCTCGGTTAATGTAAAGGAAAACTTTTATTTATGTAGCATGTTATTTCTAACAACTTATTTTCACTCATAATAAATAATTTAAATAGTGAAAATTATAATCCTGCCAAATTAAAGTTCTTAAATACATTTATATTTGTTTTGTGTGGATTATTTTTGGGGGAATTTATTTATAAAGTATTTTTCAATTAAGATATTTTTTAATTAAGATCATTTTTTTTAGTATTTTATAATATTTTAGTAGTGTTTTCATTTTTATATTTATTATATTTTTATATTGCTATATTGTATTTAGTGTATTTTACTCATTATATTATATTTTATATTATTATCATATCATATTTTTATATTTTTATTTATATGTATAATTTATTATTAGCATATTTTAATTATTTTTTTAATTTGTTAATATTTTTTTAAAATTATTGCAATTAGTTGAACTTTAAAAAATTTTTTTTTTTTTTTTTGTTTTCGTGTTTTTAGATTTTTTTTTTTTTTTTTTTAAATTTAGATTTTTGTTATTTAAAATTTTAAAAAATAACTAACTATATTAACGGAGGATTCCCTTAGTTATAGTTAGTAATACTGAGTATTAAATAATATGAAAAACCATATTTAAAAGAAAGCAAAAGAAAAAAATTTAAGCCAAACCATTATAACTGCAGACGTCAAAGTTTCATTTCTTACATTATTTCACGAAGTAATAATATTAGAATTAAAAACTACTTTCATTTAGCAATTGAACAAAATGATATTCATTTTTTACATTAATTGATATTGAATGTTATGATAACACGGCATTCAATATCAGTTAACGCAAAATTTATTGTTGTCTGGCCATTTGAATTGTGGTCTGGCTAATGAGTCTGGCCATTTGTAGTTTGTTGACTACAAATATACATAGTTTATAGTTTGTAGTTTGTAGACTGTAGTAGTTGTTGTTTGTAGTTTGTTGACAACAATTGACTAGATTTCTGCTATAATAGTATCATGTTTGATGAAAAGAATTGTTTAATACTGGTTTAAAAACATCATATGATTGTTTTAACAACATTTCGATATGGAATATCAAGCAATAACTAAATGCCATTTAACGAGGCAACAGGAAATACAATACCATAGAACCTCATGATCTGTATGTCATTTCCGCTTACTTTTCCATTATATTTGACTTGTGTATTTAAATTTAAGAGTCTTTTACACCTAAATAGACCGAAGCAAATAATAATTGGACATTTACATACCTAGATAAGGTTAGTTTATAAACTCTCTGTTTATAGTTTCTGTTGCGCTCGTCAAGTTGAGGTTGAAATTTATCGCCAAGGGCAACTCAATTAATCCGTTAAGTAACAGCATTTTGCTAGTGGCTGATGTGCTTTCTTTTTAGAGGAAACAATGTATTATCTCGGTCATTCTGCGGAAAGTTGTTCTTCCTGAATCTAAAGTAATCATTTATTACCTGAGGTAATAAGAACTGATAATGGACTCGGAATTGAAGCAGTGACAAGGTTAAAAATTTCTGAAAGAATTATTATTTTATTATTATTTTATTTTTTTAAGGATGAAAAGTATTGTAGTAAAGATTACAGGAAAAAATTAAATTTCATAATGGCACTGTAGAATGGAATTATCTTTAAGAATGAACCACATTTAAGTTCAATATAATTAAAAAATCCTTTAAAAATTGAGTCATGTAGTTATACTTGGTTTATCATTAAAAAAGTGGCAATTATTAACAAATAACGTTTTTGTTAATAAATGATATTTTTAATAATAATAAATAATTTTTAATAAAAATATTAAATACTATTTAATAAAAATAATAAATAATAATAGCTGATTAATGATATTTTTTATATTTTTATAATAAAGGATATTTTTATAATATTTTCAATAATAATAAATAATTTTTAATATAAATAATAATAAATAATAAATGAGATTTCGTATATTTTCATAATAAATGAGATTTTTATAATATTCTATATTATGTTATATTTTTATATGTTATTCCTAAAATCATTTTTATTAAATATATAAACATAAATTTTTAAAATATAATTTTTTAAAGAGCTTCGTTATTGAAAAACTTTGAAGTTTATTTATTATCATATCTTATCATATAAAAATTAAAATTAGGTTCCACAAATTCCCTATATTATTACAGTAATTTTTGTATTTTTAAAATATTTTTAGTGTTTTCTTATAATTTTAGGAGAAAAATGCATTTTGATTAGAAGTAATCAAATTATTTTTATATTTTATTTAATAAGTTCTAGATGTAGAACCAAATAAAACTGCTTTATTTTTAAATAATTTTACAAAACAATTTTTTTTTATAAATTTTTTAATTCAATTAAAATGTTTAATATGCTATTTATTTAGCATAAAACTTACAAAAATACCATAATACTTGTTATTGAGATTTTTTTAAAGACAACATATTTTAAAAGATTAAAACAAAATAATTCGAATTTAAATTTTATTAAACCAATAAATATACTAATGTTTCCAAAACTGATACATTTCTTTTTGTAATAATCGATATTTTATTTTTACTAATCAATTATGATTACTATTTACATAAATTTTTTTTCTTTCTGCATTACTTTTTAAAAAGTGACAGAAAAAAATAAACCAATAAATATTTGTTTAAGTTAACAAAAAATAATCAACCGCTTGGTAATACTGGAAATTCATTAAAAAAAATTCTTAAATTTTCGAGTGTAGCTAATGTTTAAATTTAAAACCATTGAAATAGTAGGTCAGTGCAGAGCACTTCCATGTAAACATTAACATACCTTATTATAAAAAAAAAGGCAAAAATTAGTTTTGCTAAAATTACAATCCATAAATATAAATGTTAATCATGGGAAGTCTCAATGCTTTTGCAAACAGGCATCTTGTATCTGTAAAACTAATACACAACTGTTATCTTCAAATCTTATTTATGATAACTAAATCTAAAACAAGTTTAGCCAGAATAACGTTTCCTGCCTGACACTGACTCTTAGAGGGAAAAATAACGTACCCACAAACTGGGCAGAGCCCCTTAAGGTAAAAAGGGGCGATAAAGCCGCCATCTTGATATAGGTGAGAGGGACGTCGGGTGAACGACCTTTCCCAGGCGACCAGGGGCACCGTTTAGAGGTCAGCCGGCTTGTTTCCGCATACTTTTTCTTTGCCGTTTTTACTGTCTACGTCGTTTGTTCCTCCTCCCCCCGTTTTCAGTGGCGGTTACGCAACTGCCAAACGATTATCAACAATAGCGAATCGCCTCGTGGCACTGGTGCGGATAATGGAAGAGTTTCTTTCTTTTCTTTTTTTTTTTTTTTTTTTTCAGAATGAAATGAGGAATTTTTTTCATGTCGAGTAATTTGTGGTTTTCCTGATCAGTAATTACCTGTTTGCAAGGTATATATATTTGATTTTCCTATTACAAAAGCAAAATGATCTCGATTTCTATTTGATTTTCCAATTTGAATATGATTTGATTTCTTATTTTCCAATTCGAAGCAAAATGATCTAGATTCGATTTTCCAACAATATTTGATTTTTTCCAACAATTTGAAAAAATGCAAAATTATTTTCTTCGAGAAAATTATTTAGATTGATTTTCCAACAATTTGCATTTGATTTTTTTCCAACAATTCGAAGCAAAATTATTTAGATTCGATTTTCCAACAATTTGCAGAAAAATGATCTAGATTTGATTTCCTATTTGATTTTCCAACAATTCGAAGCAAAATTATTTAGATTCGATTTTCCAACAATTTGCAGAAAATGATCTAGATTTGATTTTCTGTTTGATTTTCTAATAATTCGAAGCAAAATTATTTAGATTCGATTTTTCAACAATATTTAGATTTCCTATTTGATTTTCCAATATGTATATATATATAGTGTGTGTTATTTAGCAAATGATATTTCTATTGGCACAGAGAACAATGATCAATTATTTATGAATCGATATTAATTATCTCTGAATGCTTTATCAGGGAAAAGTTTGTTGAAGAAATTATTCATCATAATCAATAGGGAAAAATTATAGGCATCTTAATTGCATAACAGAAAGTAATCAATTATGAAATTTAATCTTCATTATGGAGAAACATTCTGCATTCAGTTTTACTTATACTCATTTAAACAACATGGAATCTGTAATTTTTTTTTTTTTTAAGAACCCTGAATGCTATTTGTTTCATGTAAATGAGATTGAAATTTACATTGAATGACTGTTATTTTGCTTAACCAGTAGAGATTGGTAAAATAATTTTTTACACAATTGGATAAAAAGTAATCATAATTTATAAACATAAATTTATTTAATGTGGATGATATTTGTCAAATTTTTCTTTTACTCCATTTGTTTTTTAATTAATGATATTTTAAGCTTTATAAAATGTAATAATATTTGTCTTAATCGAAACAATATTTAATTATCAATTTAAATAAATGGTATATGCATAAAATCAATAAAATAAATCAAATGAATCAAAATTTTTCTGATACTTATTTGAAATAATTGTAGATATTAATATGTGTTAAATTAATACCATCAGAAAATTTCTCCAAATAAATTATTATATGTTAATAATGCATATTATATTATTTAATTTTATATCACATAAATTGATTATTGATTTTATTTTTATAAACATAATACTTAAAAATTAAATGTTCTAGAAGATGGCGGCAAAAGAGTTATACAACCATATTCCTGTCGAGATCCTGCCACTAAAGAAGAAGGTGTTTGCATGTTTTCTTGGAACTGTCAGCGCTCCAACGGAACTCATTTGACATACTGCATGGACAGATTTTTATTTTGGCAGTTGCTGTAAACTCCCCCTGGTGTCTACATAGCCACACCCCCTGCAATCTCTTCCAATGAAGTCACAGAGACGGAAGACGTCCAAAAACTCAAACTTCGCCCAAGTACTCATAGGACAACAACAGAATCTATATTAGAAAGGTGGCCATCCCAGTCTACTACACAACAGAAAAGGATTCCTTCTTCAACTCGAAGACCAGTGAAAGTTTCAACCACCGAATTCCCACCAGGACTTTACACTTGGAGACCGAACGGAGGAACAAGAAGTACGGCAGCACCTAATAAGGTGCAGCCGACAAAATTGTTTTCTACAAAGCCACTCTTTGCAAGTTCAACAACTGATGGCAAGGCAACAGAGAGGCCTTATTCGTCTTCCATATCAGATTCTACAACAATTGCGAAATTTACATCATCTTCAAATACATCATATGAAGCTGAGATGACGTCGACAAAACGTCCTTACACTTCTGTTACATCAGTATCCAGACGAAGAACAAGACCTACTAGGCCTAATGGAAGTATTTATTCTAAACGTAAGACTAGACCAACCAGACCTTATTCTTCTAGAAATTCTACACGCCCAAATGTTCCCCAAAGAAAAACAAAACCTACTCGTCCTGTTCACAGACTAACTACCGTTTTATTAAACACTGACAGGGAACCGTTAACGACTCGTCCTTCTATAGGCACCTGGTCAAACATCCTCGATGTAACGACACGGCCATTTTCGTTAAGAAAAACTACGCCAGCATCTTTAACTACAAAAACAACTCCTGTTACTAAAAAGAAAGACTACAACTCTTGCAGCTTTAACAAGGACATCAACGTTACCAACTTCCACTTTTACAACAAGACCAGCCTCAAAACCCACTCTTTCTACAAATACATCATCAAAACCCATTTCTTTCATCAGTACAACACCGAGGCCCATTTCTTTGTCTAGCTCTACAGTAAAAAGTGTTTCTTTGACCAGTACTACACCAAGACCCACAGTAAGAACAACCATCAGAAGGCGAACCAGACCCACACGTCCTCAGATTACTTCATCAATATCATCTCTAGTTCAGAAGACAACACAAGCTCCGACAACGAAGAGAAAACCTCCCACTACAACGAAAGCTACTCAAAGACCCAGTACAATAGAAATAATTGAAATTATAACTTTTCCACCATTCCCGGGGTTACACTTAAAACAACAAAAAGTCCCACAACAACTTTAAAACCTGCACTTGATAGCCGCAGTACTACAACAATCAGACCAAAGCCAACTTCTACTACGAGGACTACGACTTCCTTCTCTCCAAGCGTTACTGATATTTCTACTACAACATCAAGTGCTACTTCTACTACTGAAGTTCCAACAGCAACTCAGAAAGTAACTCCAAATCAAGATTATACCAAAGGTGAGTAACTTGATTTAAAACATATTCATGTTTACAATTTACTTTTTGAGACAATTTATGCAACTTACGTAAATTAGATAATTTGAGAATTTTTTTTTTTTTCACAATATTTGTAATATTCAACAGTCAGAAAATACTACTACTGAGTTTTACAAAATTCCTAAACTGACAAGTTACTGCTTGGATATTGGTTTCTTGTGATAATATTTATGTATTATTCTTTCAGAATATTGTAATCAAAAAGGGATAATTTAATTCACACTTCAAGCTAACAAGTGAATATTAATTAAAATAGAAATTCATGCATCTAGAAATTTTATATTTTTAAGTACTATTTTTAATTATTATTTTTATTAACATTTGGGTTTAATAACATTACTTACTTTAAAAAATAAAGTGATAATTTTACACATTTTGAATGAATCAGTACATGATGAAAACTTTATATATATATATAATCCAATTTTGAAAAAAAAAGTTATGTCCTTTCTGTAGAAAAAAAAAAAAAGTTTTTATTCCCAATTTCATTGTACCTTATTTTTTTGCCATACCTTTATTCTAATATTATTTATAAATCACCTAAAAATAAATAAAACTATTTAAATTGATATGTAAATCCAGCATAAAATTTATCCAATCATTTTTGTTCAAAGAGAATTTTGGATGTTTTAGTGATATATGACCATTATAAAACATTGTTGGCTTTGAAAGTATGGTTAGATTTTTTTCTATGATAAAACAGCTAATATTATTTAATCGCATTCTGCGTTTTTGTACTTTTTTGTATTCTATGCATATTTGCTTAAAATTAAAATCACTTGTATAAGTATTAATTTATAAATGTGTAGTTAATAGCATATATAATTATTTATATGTGTATAATTGAGATTCTCTAAATTTTAATTTTATGCATTTGCTTAAAAGTTGTTACTATTTACAGATTAGCAAAATTTTAGAAATAATTTGTAAATTTTTTTTTTTTTGTAAGCAAAGAACTTTTATAATTTATTTAATTAATTTAATCTTCTTAAATATTATGCTAAATTAGTTGATAAATTTTTTAAATCTCCAGACACTATCTTAAGCACATTAAAATACGCTGTGTAGGTATAATTTAGTTGTATAAGTATCATTTAGTTGTAGTAAACCTATATGCACCAGTCATGTTTTTCTCTGTTTTGATTAATTTTAAATATGTTCAATTTATTTTGCCTGTTTAGAAGTAAAAACCAAATATTTGTTGCTTTAATATGCTTGCTTTTGCTTTTTAATTTTTGAATAATTGCTGTAATGCTTGCATTCGAGCCTTCGTTCAAGTAGATGAATTATTTGTACTTTATGCTTTCGCTTCGCAGCTTTATAACTAATCCCTGATCTAACACTGTTTTCTAAAATCACAATTTTCAAACATTAATTGTTGAAAAAAAGTTTTGGCTTTGTGAAATTTAATTACAATTAATGTGAATGAATATCCTTTCCTTGCCTAAAATAATTTTCAGAAAAATTTATACCAAATTTTCCATCAAAAATCCTCAAAAAAAAAAAAAAAAAAAAAAAAAAAGCTGAAGTTCAATTAAAAAATTCATTTAAATTCAGTTTTTACCCTAAACCATTCGTTATTCAAATCTCAGGAAAAATTTAATTTTGAAAAATATTTTTCATTTGATTGCAAATATTTTGAATTCAGATAAACATTTCAAGATTTAAACAATCAATTTCATATTTGGAACAATGATTGATAAGCATTTTACTGCGATAGCTGCATTGAAAAGTCTTCCTGGCATCTACTAAACGATGGCTCGAAAGTCGATAAAATGAAGAAATTAATAGTAATTTCATATTTTTCCCTTGCTTTAATAGACAGCACTATTGCGCATACCACGCCTTCTTCTGACGTCATTTCATTGGCTACACACCAAGATGACGAAATAGCTACTTCAACCTTTAATCCTGACATTGCACTAACAACTGAACAGAGCGAAGGCACGACTGAACAATGGTTTACTACGACTTCAGATACAAATTACAACAACCTTGGTAGAAATCCCATTGTACCACATAGACCTGTGATAGTCTTGTATGACGAACACGGAAATGAAATTATTAACCAAGAACATTTCGAAGAAACTGTTATTTCTGGACAAAATAAAAAAACTTCTACGCAGTCCATGTCAGAAATAACGTCTTCAACCACAACTGAAATGGTTTCTTCAACTACAGACGTATCATTAGAAGAATTTAAAGCAAAATCAACAAATGTGCCAACCTATACTACAGAAACATTTGAAATAAATGAAACCCCAACAACAGTCTTAGACCATACTGAAATGAACATCGAAACAACGATTTCAACAAAGAAACCAGCAACTACGTTGGAAACAATTATATTACCAGAAAATACAGTTTCTATTACAGATTTGGATGAGAGTAGTGTAGTTTCGTCTTCGGAGGAAAAGGATGATAGATCAACTATTACTACTTTAATTACGGAATATTCTACGTTTAATTCCAATGATTTCACGCAATCAGGGTCTTCTACAGATGCTTTTTCATCAACTGCAGATAGGGTAAATGGTACATCAACCACTGAAGAATTAAAAAGAGATAACAACTTCTGAAATTTCAAATGGAGAGAAAACAACTTTTGAATTTTCAAATGGAGAGAAAACAACCAATCCATCAACCCCAAGCTATGTAAGCATTAATCACGAAACAGAATCAAGTAACTTGCACACTGCTGAAAGTGTTTATCTTTCTACATCAGTTAATGAAGTTAATATTCCTAAGGAAAATACGATCGGTCCAACTCATATTAAAGATGCTACCGAGGCCACAATTCATGGTGATCATTGGTCTGATGATTTTATATGACTATTATGATTATTATATAGACAGCTACATTGAAACTCTTCCTCAAGTATTTAAAGGCACAACAAATAAAAGCCCAGAATTACAATACGAGACAGTGAATAATCATAAAATAACTTTTTCACCTGTAGGAACATTTGATGCTTTGGTCCAAGAAAAAATCCAGCAACTGAAAAAACGAATCCTACTTATGAAACTATTATTACAAAACCGTACCTAACCACTTTGACACTTAATAAACCCACTGTTAGCTCTCATAAAAATGAAACCAAACCAATCTTTGCGACAATTCAAATGAGATAAAAAACTCATTCTAAGGTTACATCTATTCCTATTCGTAAACCTCCTCAGAAACCTTTTCTTCCCAGTATACCTCAAGAAAAGACACCTGTTCAAACTATCAAAAAACCATCTAAAACTACATTTGCCGAACAGCCAAGTACAGAAAGTATTCAGGATTCAACCACTACTGAAACCACCAAAGAAAATTTTGAATTTACTACATATTATTCAGTTGCGGATAGTAATAAGGCTAACATTAAAACAACAATTGTAACTATTGATAACCACAGACCACCTATACATGATCCAGACAGTAGCAATCCCATTGTAACTTTTAATCCTGTTTACAAACCTGTTACTGGTTTAGAGGTCACAGAGGAAACCGTTACAAATTCTCTAAACGCCTTCTACTTGGCATACTAATAATATCTCTGTGACCGAAGAGAATTCAACTGAAGAAATAAAAGAAGATACACTAAAAATTACAAATGATGAAGCCATTGATAATTTAATAAATGCTGTTAAAGACTCAATGTGGACAACGACAACAAATAAGCCAACTATTAGATATCCATTTCCAACTATACTCATGCAACATGCTCCTTAAACAACCTGAGGTAACAGAAGAGGTCACTGAATTAGTTACTGAGCAGTCAGCATTCAGCACTAGTGATTAAATTTACTTGTTTTCAAAGGTCAGACAACAAATACCATTCAGAAATAATGTCACCTTCAACAATTAATGAACAAATGAGTTCTTCACTTGAGAATATGCGTACATCTACATCAGGCGATGCCTCCTCATTTAATGAAATTTTTGGTGATTCAACAACGAATACTGTTGAAAACTGAATTACTTCACAGCCAGTGATCTAAATCGTGAAACAGTATTCGATAAAACAGAGTCAACTGCAAAACAGTATACACTGGTATACCTCATGAAAACTGATAAAGATATATTTTTAACGAGTACCAGCACTCCAGAAATTGCTGAAACAGTACCAACATATAACAACTGAAACTACTTATACAACAACAGAAGTTCCACGTAACAACAACAGAATTAGATTTAGCTTCTGCTGATTATAAGGGGAAGTTTATACACTGGTATGAACTACAGGCTAATATTGATTATTCTGCAAACATATTGGATGCACGATATTACTTATTCATTTTTTCTGAATTAGTTACTTTCTGCAAATTTTCTAAAGTTTGAATTTTTCAAATTAATTTCTAATTTAAATTAAAATATATTTTATTTATTTCTTTAATCATCTGTGTATTCTCAATAAATGTCTAAATATATTTTTTCTTAAAGTAGTTGATGATAAGTATAGTTTGTTAAAATTTATTTATTTTTTTAAATTTCAGTTCCATACCACTTACAAAAATTTTACCTAATTCAAATAAAGACAA
>BPLR01019068.1:0-29423 GCA_021605095.1 Caerostris extrusa | reverse complement strand
AATTATTAAATACTTTATTGAAAAAAAAAAAAAACTTCTCTTCTCCATATACTATCTCTATTTAATTGATTATTTTTAATGCAATGGGCTTAAAGCTAAAGTAACTTCCCTTTCATATGCAAAGAAGTAACGGTTACTTAGCAACCAAGGAGCTCCGTCAACCTACAAATCGTCGTCGTCGCCACCATATGCAACAAAAGATTAATCTTTTGGTAAAGATATCAGCCCCAATTTGAAGTGCAAATACAATACAATACAATATATATATATATATATTTCTAAAATAGTGGCTCGTATCATATATTGTGTTTAGTACACGTGCCATTGTATTGTTAAAGCACAACACGTGTAACACTATCTTCCCAAGCCTTCAAGGGAATAAAAAAAATAATGAATTATATGCAAAACTTAATCTAATAAATTCAATTTTGAAAAGCAGGCTGTTAAAAGATACAAGGCGTTTCGTCATTTTAACTGCACATGTTTTTGTTATCAAGATACTTATCTTGATTAAATAACCAGTCCCAGCCAGAAGTTGGTCAGTTTTAAAAGGATTTTTAATAAATCACATACTTCAAAATGCATGCATTGTCAAGGGAATAAATTTAAAATCGCATGGATAAACCAAAACAAAGAGAAAAGACATAAAAGGTTGAATTTTTTTTTTTCTACCAACTTCTACCATATCATCAACTGCGTCACACAGTAAACAAATCATAAATCTTCGAGGCACGTGAGTGTAGTTGA
The DNA here is from genome assembly GCA_021605095.1 of Caerostris extrusa. NCBI lineage: Eukaryota > Metazoa > Arthropoda > Arachnida > Araneae > Araneidae > Caerostris > Caerostris extrusa. Next base: position 28,676 of record BPLR01019068.1, on the reverse strand, counting down.
AAAGGTAAAGGATTTTTCCAGGTTACCATGGACTTCTCCTGATAAGGTTTTATCATTTACTCCACAGCTGAGGAGGTGGTAACATGTTGTAGGAAATAAAAAGCAAATGTCAACTTCCGGTGAAAGCTTTCGAAATCTTTACTTTTACATTAAAGATGCATGCATACGCTAAATTGGATATCACGTATATAAATTGTCTTCCGAGATGTGCTTCATATAATTTATTTTTATGGTAATTGATGATAAATATCATTTCATTAGAAATTTTTTAATCAATATACCAATCTATCTAATCACCAAATTGTATAACTGATCATGATATATTCAATTGCACAACTAACTGAATATATATAGATTAATTATAATCACCCTATATGCCAAAATATCACTTTCAAAATGCTGTAAAAAAAAAAAACGAGTCACAATGAGTTGAAATTTGAATTGAAGATACTTAAAGAAGGGGAAATGGCACGGCATCAAAAAAAAAGTTCCAAAGTGTTTTTAATAGATGACGCTGTAAGAGGCATAAAGAAAGTTAATTCGGCTTCCAGTGAAATTTTGAATCGAAATTACAACGTATTTGGCATGATTTGCACATTAAACCAACTGTAGTGTTCAATGTGCTTGATTGCTTCGGTTTTTTTGACTGAAAAAGGACTTCCAAGTCATTCATTCAACAGTTGTGACACTGTTAGTGGAAAACCCATCCACCACAGCAAGGTCATACCAAATTGGATGGGAAAAATCGGAACTTGTTTTATGGCATACAGTTTCCACCTTCTTCAAATTTTTAACTGAAGATACTTGAACTCATTGGGACGAGTGGTTCCTTTTTTACAGCATTTTGAAAGTGGGACTTTAATTATAATTACTCAGTATACTTTGGAACACTAAAGGCCTGTGATTCAGCAGTTAAATGGTGTTTCCACATTTAAAAGTCAGCTGTTTTTAGTGCGAAAAGAATTCTAGTCGTTTATAAGATACTGAACAATTGCTTTGATTATCAGGTAATCATTTTTATCCTATTTGGGTAATATATTGATTAGATTAAACATGGCATCACATTCAGAATAATCATTATGTTTACTAAAGTTTTGATCTCCTTATCACAACACCATTTTAAGCAACATTTTACCATGTTTCAAAATATAGCTAAGTAATCTCTTTATGTATACAATAACATCACAGTGACTAAAGATAAAATAACTAGGTAAATAAAAGTTATATAGTTACGTAAATCATTACAATAAGTATCTTTGAAAAACGGTTAAATTTGTACATCATTGCATCATCTTGTATCTTTGTTTTTTAATTTTTTCATTCAAATTTTATGATATTTCATATTTATATCTTTTTGTAATTTGTGTTACAAAAATTCATTCCTATTTGGGAAATTGTATAGTTCATAACTAATCCTATTAATAATAACTGATACTATTAAAATATTAATAAAACAAATTTGTCATTTAACACAAAAAAAGTTTATTAAAACTTTAATTTTTGAATTTTAAGGTAGAAAAAAAAACCCACCATGGTTCTGTATTTTAAGGGGGAAAAAACCCACAATGGTTCTGTATTTTAAGGGGGAAAATGGTTCTGTATTTTAAGGGGGGGGTAACCCCATCATGGCTCTGCATTTTAAGGAAGAAAAAAACCCATCATGGTTCTGTATTTTAAGGGAAAAGAAACCCAATCGTGGTTCTGTATTTTAAGGAAAAAAAACCCAATCGTGGTTCTGTATTTTAAGGAAAATTTTAAGGAAAAAAAAACCCAATCATGGTTCTGTATTTTAAGGAAGAAAAAAAACCCAATCATGGTTCTGTATTTTAAGGAAGAAAAAAAAACCCAATCATGGTTCTGTATTTTAAGGAAGAAAAAACCCAATCATGGTTCTGTATTTTAAGGAAGAAAAAAAAAAACCAATCATGGTTCTGTATTTTAAGGAAGAAAAAAAATCACGGTTCTGTATTTTAAGGAAGAAAAAAAACCCAATCATGGTTCTGTATTTTAAGGAAGAAAAAAAAACCCAATCATGGTTCTGTATTTTAAGGAAGAAAAAAAAACCCAATCACGGTTCTGTATTTTAAGGAAGAAAAAAAAACCCAATCATGGTTCTGAATTTTAAGGAAGAAAAAACCCAATCACGGTTCTGAATTTTTAGGAAGAAAAAACCCACCACGGTTCTGAATTTTAAGGGAGAAAAAAAACCTCGCCAGGTTTCTGAATTTTAAGGGGGAAAACCCACCATTGTTCTGAATTTTAAAATTAATATCTAGTAAGTTATTGAACTTTGGTGAATCAATTCAGAGAAACTATGAATCAGAAAAATAACAATAACATTATATTACACTTTCTTAGAGATTCAATTATATTATTTAATGAGATGCATCTTTATTTAATTAAAACTTGACACCTTATCTTATCCAAAACGACAAATATTCAATAGTTAAATTAAATTATTGAAGTGAAAAGGAAATTAAAATTTTTTAAATATTTTGTAGGGAATTTTTAAATTGAAAAGAAATGATTACGTTTTATTTACTTTATATCAATAGAAATTGAGTAGGGCAGAATTTTTTTTTTTATATATTTTTTTTCTATTATCCACGTGCGGGGAAATAAAAGTTTAAAACTAAATTTCCTTTCATCCAGCACAGTTTTTATTATTTCGCTTGAAAAGAATGTTGACTTCCATTATTTTAGTTTAGTGACATGCAATAGCAATTTTTATGACATTTGGGAAGAATATCGAATTCCATTATTTTAGTCATATGACATGAAGCAGCAATTTTTATGATACCCGAGCAGAATATTGAGTTCCACTATTTTACTTGGGTAACATGTACATGAAACCATTACGATATTTACAAAGCAAAGTTATTACGTAATCTATAATTAGTGAGGATACATGATTAATTCTTTCATTCCGTTGTATAAGGATATTGTTAACAATTTATTTTTCTTAGATTAATTTAAATTAAATGTACAGATATTAAGAGTTTGTGAAAACATAACTGATAAATTAAATAAATATTACCAAGTTTCATCATCATCAGGGGCCCATGGTGGGCCGAGGTCGTCTGCCTATCAGCAGATTTCGAGACGGGAGATGTTTTTCTTTTTACACCAGAACAATCATATCCAACAAACATATCCAGCAGGACCAACCGTTTAACTTGGATTGGTTTGGGGCTCATTTGGTTCACAGTTTAGGCTAATTAGACCGAAACCTAGAGTTTAACGTGGATTCCGAACTACCAACAAACATCCATGCCAACGCCAGGATTTGAACCTGAAGCCTCTAGTACCAAAGGCCAGAGCGCTAGCCATTTGGCCATCCCTACGGTTTAAAGTGGATTCCTTCTGAAATACTACAAACATCAATGGCACTGCCGGGACTCGAACTCCAGAGTTCTAGTCACTCGGTTATCAGGCCCCTATTAAAAGTTCACTTCTCAAAATATCTTTATTACTTTTACTGATTTATCTAAAATAACTAAACGTTTGCAGCCTTGTGAAATTTTTGAAAAAATATTTAAAAAATGTCATGTCTACAAAATAATTTTTTATTCAAATTAGTAAACAATGTTTTTATTTTAGTAATATATCAATCGCATTTTTGAAATTTTACTACAAGATATATAATCTATGTTTTGCGTAATATTCACTTTATAATTTAGTTTTCTTAAGATCAGGGGTGGCCAACCCAAATAATTTTGCAGGGTACTCTGGAAATGCATACTAACTCCACGGCCAGTATATAAAATTATATATCCCCATATTAGATTTAGACCCACTATAGACATTTTTTCGGAGTGAAAAATTGAAACATAATGAGTATTATTATTGTGTTTATTATTATTCTTACACGTAAACATAGATAATACAATAATAATGATACAAAATATTGATCTTGTATTGTAAAGAACTATATAACACTAAAAATGAAATTTAAAAAATATATAAATATAAATGAAATAAAAAAAAATGAAATGATTAAAAAATATTTATTTTAAAATAAACCAAAAAACAAATTTTCACTTGAAACCGAGTCTAATTTGTTCTGCTATCAACAATCAAGTCTGCGTATCTAGGGATGGTCACTTAGGATCTGATCTCAAAGTGAAACATAGAGCCTGTTATATTAGATGTTCCAAGATGTGTAATAAGTAGATGTGTATGATGTAATATAATTTAATTATTCTGTGAACTCATCACTGTAAACTCATAAATAAAACGGGCAATATCTGCCATATATTTGCAAGAATATTATTTTAAAATCAAAGTTAATTTTTCTCATAACTTCGACAATTAATTTTTGAATATATGAATGCACACATAATGCATTTTTTAATACATTGGTTTTCCCTATTTTGGCCATTATAAAATAAATATATTTTGTAAAAGTGTGATAAATCTCACGGACCGGTAAAATATTCAAGGCGGGACGCGGGCTGGCCACCTCTGCTTAAGATTCTCCCGGTCTAATTAGCCAAAAGTGTGCACAAAATGACGGTAGAGCGACCAATTTATTCTAATCAAACAAACATAACACGAGGCATTTCCTTATTTGTATTGTAATAAAAAGAATGAGAATTTGAAATGTCATTCAGTTGATTAAAACAAAAAGTATCAATTTTTATTTCTTAAATAAATTTAATAACTTTCAAATCGAACCTTAAGATTTGATTCTTATTTGAAAAAAATAATCGGAATCAATGCAATATATCCATGATGTACACATGAGAAAAAAGTAAATCCTATATAGTACATTAAAAATATTTACTTAGCCACTATTTATGTTGACCAAGAGAAACATTTGAGGATGCACATCTACTATTAGCTCATTTTATATACATTAGTGTTGCTGTTGTGTCTAATCCTCAGTGTCCTGCAGTACAGGACGGACATTCCATGAGTAATCTACTCATGGAGGGAGGGAAAAGAGGCCAACTTCTGTTGTGATGGAGCACTCGTAGGTAGATTTGGTTTGGTTTGGTTTGTCACTCTACGGTCATTTTGTGCAGACTTTAGGCTAATTAGGCCGGGACCAACAGTTTAACGTGGCTTCGAACCACTAACAAACATCCACGCCACCGCCAGGATTCGAATCTGAAGCCTGTGGATCCAAAGGCCAGAGCACTAGCCAATTGGCTATCAGGCCGCGCGTAGGTAGAAGTCTGACTTGGTTCCGTGTAGCTGAAGAAGGAGGGCAGTGCCCTCTAGTAGGACTTTTAGGGTAACTACACCGCATTTGCGTATCGTATGGAAGAAAATCCGGAAAACTCCCACCAGATAGTCCTATTAATGAGGTAAGATGTTGAACATCTCAAACGCCATCGAGGCTCCTCATTTTTTGAAACTGTGTCTACAACAAAGCCGCCAACGGATTGAACCTCAGCCCTAATGCTCACCAACGACGGCGCACATTGCCACTGAGTCACGAGTTGGGCATATACATTATTTTTTCAAGTTTCTTACTATATGACATTAAAATACAAATATTTTGATAGTTTTACATGTTAATAGTATATTTTGACAAACTGTTATACTTATTTCCAAAAAATAGAACTTGGGCGTTCTTGTATTTACATAAGTTTTGTGACTGCATTAAAATTATTTTGTGCTAAATGCAAATTTATTAGAATTTTTTAAAGCATATTTCTCGACGAAATGCTTGCATAAAGCTTGATCAAATAAAAATTATGTTATCCAAGTTAGTATATTGTTAATAGTTTTCGCCTTAATAAAATTAATTTTTTATAATCAATCCTATTTCACAGTTTCAGAAATAGAGTTGCCTTGACCAACAAACGTTCTAATATCACATATTTAATTACTTTTCTCTCATGTGCATTGAAGATCATTCTACAACGCAACACCCTTAAAGGGGGCCTGAATGGCCGAGTGGCTAGCGCTCTGGCGCTCGGTACCCCAGGTTTCGGGTTCGAGTCCCGGCGGTGCCATGGATGTTTGTAGTGGTTCGGACTCCACTTTAAACCGTAGGTCCCGGTCTAATAGAATCGTAGAGAGTTGCGGTTGCATTCCTACTCCGCGTCCGTGGCTTATCTTCAAGTTACACGCGCCCGCTGGGTAATGCAAAGTGAATAACGTCTGTGCAGCGCTTGCTTTAAGGCCTCAAGACCAAGCTGTTTAAGTGTTTGCCAGCTGCATTAGAAAGAAAGAAAAAAACACAGCCTTAAAAGGTGGATGGATTCCACAGAGACTGAAGATCTAGTGATCAGGCAGAAAACAGTTTATTTTCACCGATATGGTTCAGAATAAATAATAAATTTTCCAATCACTAAAATAAATCCATGCTTCCTATTTGTTGATCATCTTTTCGACGTTCTGCAGAAATCTGGCCTTCAAAGTTGATTGGTTTGGTTTGTCGTTCTACAATCATTTTTTGCACACTTTGGACTAATTAGATAGGGACTTACAGTTCAACGTAGATTCCGAACCATTAACAAACATCCATGCCATCACCAGATTCGAACCTGAACTCAACAGTGATGTAAAAAGGGAGCCTCTGTTCCTATTTGGTATTGTTTGAAGTGCCTCTGGTGTCAAAATTTGTCATTATTAGTGGGATCATGTGTCATACATACATTTATATGATAAAGAACAATTTACATTTAGTGATGATGTACTGAAATTGAACCGTGATTGCATTTTTACCAGCGATATTGATTCTACACTTACAGCGTTAAACAATATAAACACTAGGCTTTGAATGTAATATCATCATCATCAGGGGCCGTCTAACTACTGGCAGATTCCGAAACATGAGATATTTTTCTTTTTCCAGGGGTAGGGTTGTCAGCCCAATGCTCTATAGCCAAATAGACCGGGACCTACGGTTTCAAGTGGAACTAACGGTTTCCGACAACTACAAACATCCATGGTACAGCTGGGACTCGAACCCGAAACCTGTGTCACCGAAAGCCAGAGAGCTCGTCACTCGGTTATCAGGCCCTTTGAATGTTATATAGCATATCACAATTTCATCCACAGTCGCCGAACATCAACGCCATTGAGCATTTGGAAAATGTTTTAGATTAATTACCTTTAAAAATAAATTTTAATCATACGTTATCTAAAAATTCCCCCTCAAGAAGAATTGTATTATATTTCGAATATAATTACTTGAGAACTAATAGAATCCATGCCAAGAATTTTGCAATCTATTTTGAAAGTCAAATAGTAACCAATTAAGTTAAGTATTAATTATAAGTTATTTGCGACAAAATTTGCAAATTAGTTTGTCTGTTGGATTATTTTGCTCTGTTAAATAAATAGCTAATTTGATTTTTTGTTCAAGGGGTCTGATGGCCGCTCTGGCGCTCGGTACCACAGGTTTCGGGTTCGAGTCCCCGCGGTGCTATAGATGTTTGTAGGGGTTCGGAATCCATTTTAAGGTCCCGGTCTAATATGATTACAGAGCGTTGAGGGGGCATTGCTACTCCGCGTCCGTAGCTTATCTTCAAGTTACACGCGGCGCCTGGGTAGTGAGTAACGTCGGTACAGCACTTATGCAGCTACCAATATACTTTTAGACCGAGGTCTTTTATGCCACAAAACAGTGTCATAAGATCTCGGTCTGAAGTATTTGCCAGCTACATTAGGAAAAAATTTTTTGTTCTAAATACGTGAACGATTTGTTTGTTTAAATTAAAATAATAAAATAAATGTTTATATGTATATTAGTTAATTTATACATTTAAAAACTACATTTTAATTTTTTCCAGATTTAATTAATTTTTTAACTTACCTGGTTAATAAACGTTCGATAACACATTGTGTATACTTTTAAAGACTTAAATAGTTTATTACAGATATCAGTCATTTCATAAAATGAATTTGTCCAAAAATTGTTTCTTTTAAGTTATGAGCAAACACACAGTAATAAACGATATTATTTATGAAACAAAAAGGAAACTGAATTATTTTATTGGATTGTCATTTCACATAACACTGCAAAACATATTTCGCATATCTTTATTTAACCGCAGAGTTTCAGTTCTTTGACTGTTATCATATAATCCAAATAAACTGTGGTTGTGAAATTTCTTGAAATTTAGGCGCAATGTAAATAAAAAATAAATGCATTTCGATTTTTTTTAAAAATTTACTTTTAATTACAGTCTTTTTCAAAACTGCATTTATTTCATCAATTCTAAGTGTAACAATTCTTAATCATTATTAATAGTTCGGAAATAACAGATGGTATTACAAAATATCCTTTTAAACTTATTTTTTCGTTTTTTACCCATCCTTTGAAATTCATACTTATAATGCATCCTTTAGAGTGAAAAAGAGAAAAATTTCTTTCATTTGCAATACTTTGCATGTAATTAAAAAACCTGTTGACTAGACAGCCAAATTTTCGAACTATCATTTCTTCTTACAAAAACTCCAAAAGCATTAAAAAATTACAACATTTTTTTTCTTTTTCAATATAACATTTTTTTATATTCATTTTAGGATCCAATTTAGTTAAGAAATAGTAAAACCAAAAACTTTTACGAATGAGTCAAAAAGTTACAATGAGAAGACACTTCGACACAATTTAAACGAAGAAAATGTAAAGATACTTTTTTAAACATATAATGATTTTAATATAAATATATATGTTTGTAAGCTAATAAATCTAACTTTTTGAAATCATAGCAAGATTTTTAAAAATATGATCAAAAATAATTGTTGTTTCCTTGGTATTATTATTTATAGATTATCTGTACAACGAAGGAATATTTTCGATAATTATTAAAATATTTAATATAAAAAACAAAACTTTGTTTATATTATTTAATATAAAAACAAAGTTTTGCTCATATTATTTAATATAAAACAAAGCTTTGTTACAAGACGAAATCTTTGTTAATATAAGCCAAATAGTTGTATTTGCCAAAGACTGTCAACATGCATAATACATAGAAACGAATTTTTTTATTTTTTAATAAAGCCAAGATTAAAAAAAAAGAAAGGTTTATATTGAAAGATCTTTTAGAGAAAAAAATATTCATAATTACATTTACTGGTGTTTTAAAATTTATGAGAAATATATTTATAACAATTTTTATTATTACCAAGAATACAGTTTTCAAAATAGCAGTAGTGAGATTTATTCTACGAATACATTGATAAAACAAATTCATATAGATATTATGCGGATTAGTACATGAACGCGTTAAATATAGCATCAAATAGCATTTATAATAACATTCTAATGTGGTATGGAAAATATTATTGTTCAATTTTAAATTGTACAATATAACAACACTAATTTTGACTTGTAGGTTAAAAAAAAAATTACGTATGGTGAAGAACAAATTAAAAATTGTCTTATTAGCATTCGATAATTGCATAATCATTATTTTTTTCTTAATACTAATTAAAACAGATTTCCCACTATAAATCGGAAAATATCTAATTAACTAAATACAATACAATTTGAAAAATATATTACAAACTGCTCTGGAAGTTTTTATTTCTTGTCGTCTTATTCAATTGTTGAATAAAAATGAACATATTTTAATCACATTCTGCGATATTTTAATTCTTACATGTAAATATTACTGGATTAATAACTAATGCTATAACTAAATAAGATTTAACATGTAAAGAAAAATAGTAAATTTAAATTGTTTTTCAAATTTTTGAATAACTCAGTTTTAAATGCTTTATAGTTTAATACTAGAAGTTTATAAAATATATAAAAAGATAACTGAAATGCATTTTTATTATAAAGAATGTAAGTTACAAGGAGTGAAATCTTGAAATACAGAACGATAGCAATCTGATTGAATGACCCAAATTTAAATACTTTATAGTTTAATACTAAAAGTTTTAAAAATATATTAAAGAAGATTACTGAAATGCAACTAACATTCTTTATAATAATATGCAACAAGTAAAATCTTGAAATACAGAAATCCAATAGCAATCCGATTGAATAACCCAGTTTTAAATACTTTATAGTTTAAAACTGGGTTAAAAATACTAAAAATTTTTAAATATAAAAAAAGAAGATTACTGAAATGCAACTTACATTCTTTATAATAACACGCAACGAGTGAAATCTTGAAACACAAAACTCCGATTGCAATCCATGTTATTCTAATTCCCATTGTCTAATTTCATTAAATTCAAACTTTTTTTTTAAATAATACTCAAAAGAATAACTTGAAATTCGAAAACTAGTCCAAGTACACTTATTCCTAATAACGCTTTGACGTTTTACGTAAAATATCGCGCAACTGCTAGTTGTATCCGAAAGTGCCGAGAGAACTTTAGGCAACCAGATAAAACGAACTATTACAGGTAGAACGATCGTTCTATCTTATCCGTATAGTACAGGGGAAGTTGAGCGGAAATATTTCTTTTTGCTATTACACCTTTCCGTTTTATCATGCAACTTTCGACAAGGTCACAGTAGGGGGAAAAAAAGATATACTTGTAAATTCTTTTTGTATTTCATTCGGATTCAGTGTAGGAGAGTGCTTATTTTAAGGAAGATTGCAAATCATTTGAAAAGAGTTCTTCGCAATAAAATTTAATTTTTACTTATTTTTTTGCACTTATATTCAGAACGTGTTTTATTAAGTGCTCAATGATTTTTTCAATTCTTCTATTAGCTCACACTCTCGCTATATATATCTTGTTCAAATTTTCAATCGTTCATAAAATACTTTTTATTCATCCACTCAAGTTCAAGTACATTTTTTTGAACTTGAAGTGGATGGCACTTGCTGTTAATACAGTTTTTTCAAATATTAATTAAATTTAATTTAATTAAATTTCATTAATTTATTTTAGATTTAAGTTGCATGTAACTACCAATAGATGGTGGCAGATAAACTTAAAAAAATGAATGAAAATGATTTATAAAGGACTTTCTGCAATAGAGTGAAAAAAAAGGTAGAAATTGACTTATACAATTTTTTTTTTATATTACTTGTTTTTGTTCTTAATGTAGCTGGCACAGGCTTAGACATTTGTCTTTGATGCCTTAAGACAAGCGCTACACTAATGTTACTCACTTAGCACTACCTAGGAGGTGCGTGTAGCTTGAAGATAAGCTACGGACGTGGAGTAACACTAACCCCACAACGCTCTACGGCCCAGTTAGACCGGGACCTACCGTTTAAAGTGGATTCCGAGCCACTACAAACATCCATGGCACCATCGGGATTCGAACCCGAAACCTGTGGTACCGAGCACCAGGTCGCTAGCCACTCGGCCACCAGGCCCCGGTTCAATGTAGGAGACTGCTTATTTTAAGGAGGATTGCAAATAATGTGAAAAGAGTTCGCAATAAAATTTATTTTATATGTATGTTTTCACAGTTATTCAGAACGTGTTTTATTAAGTGCGCAATGATTTTTTTTAATATTATCTTATTCTGATATTTATCCATCTGATGTTATTCTTTTGTTATCTATTTTCTAAACATTTCAGTATGGAAAGATTTAAGCTTCTACTAAGTAGTGTTAATCACTTCAAATGGACCAATTATTTATTAATGTGACAAATGCCCCATTATGAAAAACTTATAATTTTGTAAAATTTCTGTTCTAGAAAAAATTCATCAGAAGAAAATATTTAAGTGAAAGTTACATTAGTACCAGTTTACACAAAACACTTCTTTTAATGTCTTATGTATCTTATTTTGATATTTATATTTGATTTTTGTTTTTAATACTTTGCACATATATGTATGATACTTGATTTTCAATACCCTGAGAATCTACCTAGGGGCCTGATGGCCGAATGATTAGTGCTATGGCCCTCCACGCCACAGGTTTCGGGTTCGAGTCCCGATGGTGCCATGGAGTAGTTAGGAATCCACTTTAAACCGTAGGTCCCGGTCTAATGTGACTGTACAGCGTAGAGCTGACGATCCTACACAGTAAAAAGAAAACATCTTCTGTCTCGAAATCTGCCAATAGGCAAACGGCCTTGGTACACCATGGGGCTGTTGCGCCATTGATGATGATGATGAGGAGAATCTACCTGGCCCATATTGATAAAGCTGAATTCTAGTTTTTCCTCGTAAGTTTGCTTCCGTTTTGTGAAGGAAAGTTTAGGCTTTTGGTCTTGTTTTAATTGTTTGTGTTTGGAACATATAATCATTCTATTACCTCAAGTAATGACAATATAGACTTCGAAGCAAAAATATTTGTTATGTATATTGCAAATTTTGCAATTGCTTGATGACCGAATGGCTAGCACTCTGTGCCACAAGTTTCGGGATCGAGTCCGGGCGGTGCCATGGATGTTTGCAGTGGTTCGGAATCAACTTAGGTGCCGGTCTAATGTTACTGTAAACGAAGGGCTGACAACCCTACCCCGTAAAAAGAAAACATCTTTTGTCTCGAAATTCGCCAGTAAAAAAAAAAGTATTATAGAAATAAAAAGTAAATAAAATAGAATTTTTAAAAGTTTAGTAAGGTAAATAAAGCAAACTATTGTAGATAAGGTAAAAATAAATTTTAAATACCGCATATTTCCGTGTATAAGACAAACGTTTAGAGCTTTTTCTAAAGCTAAATTACATGGCCGATTTATAAACGAATCTACTAGTCTCGCAAAAAACTTAGTAACTGTTCTGTTTTCTGAGCACTAGTGCTGTGTCGCCAAATATAGAACGTTTTTATTTCTTTATTTTATATTTCTAAAGTTTATGAAAAAAATTAATTTGAAAATAAAAGTGTTTTCGTTTAATGAAAATAATTGTTTGTTTACAAAATTGTTTATATTGCTAGTTTGTTACATAATAGCCAAAACGAAAAACCTATGTTGTGAAATTTGCACTCGGCTGTCGGAAAAGTACCAAAATGTTGTCAGCAAACACGATCACCTGTAGTTTGAGATTTTCCGCGTAAGAATTTATCTTCCTGCTCATCTTCTAACGAAAATAAATAATATTTTTTTTGTACTAATGCAGCTGGCAAACACTTAGACAGTTGTCTTGTATGCCTTAAAAGAAAGCGCCGCACTGACGCTGCTCACTTAGCACTACCCAGGAGGTGCGTATAGCTTGAAGATAAGTTAAGGACGCGGAGTAACAATACCCCCACAACCGGGACCTACGGTTTAAAGTGGATTCCGAACCACTACAAACATCCATGGCACCGCCGGGACTCGAACCCGAAACCTGTGGTACCGAGCGCTAGCCACTCATCCAAATAAATAAATATAATAGCACAGAAAATAAAACTAGCACAGTTACTACAGATGGTAGACAACAACTGAATGGAAACCATGCACTAGCTTCAGTTAAGGTTACCAGAATTATAACTATCTTAGTTTTGGCGTCTTTACATCGATTTGATTGGAAATATGACACTTGTTTCACTTGCTTGGCAGCATTTCCGTATCCATGGTGGCATGTTTGAACTTTTGCAGGATTTTTACACGTAAAATTATGGGTATTATTTTCGTGTGCGGAATTTTAGTTTATTTGACCACTTTCAATGTTTCTTATTGGTTAAATTGTTATTGGTTCACTTAAATTACTTTCACGTTCTTTTTTACTATATTTATTTCTCGTGATTTTATAAAATAGTTTTTAATTCTATATATGTATATATTTATTTTTTTAAATTCCGTTTACGTGCTTTTTTTTTTTAAAAAATCGTTTGGATTCTATATTTTTTATTTATATATTTTTTTATTTCTTTTACGGGTTTTTTTAAAATCGTTTGGATTCTATAGTTTATTCAATTCCTCACACTCTCCCTATATATATATCTTGTTCAAATTTTCAATCGTTCATAAAATACTTTATATCCATCTACTCAAGTTCAAATACATTTTTTAAACTTGTAGTGGATGACACCTGATGTTAATACAGTTTTTTCAAATATTAATTCAGTAATTAAATTTAATTAATATATAGAAAGGAAAATGGAAAATTGCAAAGAAATTCGCTTTCTATTTTGCCACTTAATATTGTGATTCTCTCATATGTATATACATATTTATATTAAATGTAATTATTTAATAAAAAGTAACTAAAATAAAATTTTCTTTGTTGACCTAATTAGGGAATTGACTTTAAAATTTTTTTTTATATTACTTGTTTCTTTAATTTCTTCTACGTGCTTTTTTATAAAATCTCAACGAGTTTCTTTCTAGAATCTTTTATAACATAATATTTATTTAAATTTTGTTCACGAACAAAAATTATATAATTAAATAATGTAAAACAGTTCTAAAAAGATCGTTTGGAATTCTATAGTTTTTTTTTTTTTTTTTTAATTTCTGTTACGAATTCTACGAAATCCTACCAATCCAATTCCTACGAAAAATATCAATATATTTCTTATGAAATTTAATATTTTATTCTTATATTAAATTCTAAATTGTTTGGGTAACTTATATATCGGCTCAGCCGATTATATTGTTTTTTATTAATCTATTTATTTCATTTTTGCTTTTATACGGTTTTGAAATTTTGTTAAAATTTCTGATGTAAAAATGGACTCTGTTGATACGCTGATGAGTTTATATTCGAAATATACGCTAATCGAGTTCCAATGTTACAGGCTATATGAATCTGTCTTTCCTGTTTTTTATAAATATTTTTTAAACAATTTTTTTTATACCCCTTCATTTTGTAGTATTAACCAGGACAACTTTTTATATTAATTTTCAGGTAATAAAATAATTGCATCGATAAATGAGAATACATTTAAACCTGAGAATATTAACGTTCAAAGAGATTTATAAAAATTTTGCTATTCATTTTTTATTATGATATTAAAATTTTCAATGTCATTCAGTTTTAAACTGATATAATTGTGTTCAATTATATGATGACAAACAGAAAGAAATTTTTAAAACATTGTTTTGTTGAGTAATGTAAGAAGTAGTTATAAACAATCCTTTTCAAACTTCAGTTTTAGTTATCCAATGTGAAGTAGCGACTTAAAAATTTGTTATTATTATATGAATATTTATGAAATTAATAGTAATAAACTTTATATAAATAAGTAATTAATCAATATCGTTTAGTGTTTATAAATTATTCTTTGATAAATGAATTATTTAAATTATTTGCAACTTAAATGCATGATTTTTGTGTTGTAGGATTTGTTTTTATAAATGTTTTGTGTTTCAAATAAATCACACAATTATCAAGAATTGTTACGCGTAAACCATTTTAACTTTATTGTAATTAAATTTCATTTAATGCCATTTATTTATATTTTTACATTGTGCACCAGAAAGTCTGTATATATATACTTTTATATTTTTCCAGAACTCCAACCTGATGACTTTTTACTTATAATTTGTTTATCCTCTTTTTATACATATATATCATAAATGTTCTACATATGTATTTTGTGTACAAAAAAATTAATATTTATATTTTACAATTAAAAAATAGATTCAAAATGAATTGAAGCTGTTTTAAAAAAAGTTTGCTAAAATTTATTTTAAATAAATTACTTTTCTAAATACCTAACATGTAGTAAACTTATACATATACGTATATGCTCTGTCGCTTGGTACCACAGGTTTCGGGTCGTGTTCCGGTGGTTTGTCCGTCGAGATGTTTATAGTGGTTCGGAATCCACTTTAATTCTTAGGTCCCGTCTAATATGACTGTAGAGAGTTGGGCGTAAGGCTGACAACAACTACCCCCGTAAAAACAAAACATCTCCCCTGACCAGAAATCTGCTAGTAGGCAGACGGCCTTGGCCCACCATGGGACTATTGCGCCACTGATGATGATGATGGTATTTATATATATATTATTTTATAGTTTATTGTTTTATTTCAAGACTTGAAGCCATGAAATAAAACAATAAAATGGCAAGATTTATATTAGTTTCAAATACTGACCAATTTTCCCGAACGTCATTCGACTCTAATGACAGATATACAGCAAATTTAGGTCACTCGATACAATAATGGTCCAAGGTCATTTAACAGTATAATGGCAGAGATATATAGGAGATTCAGCGTTACTCATGTGCATTACAAAGGGCCTACTATACTACGTTTGGTTAAACTTCGCTTTGTAGCTTCTGAGTTTTCTCAAAAAGCAGAAACATTGGGTTTCTTTTTCAGAAACACAAAAAATATCGACAAAACCGCTCCTGCCATCACATAAGAATTAAAGAAATGAGATTTTAAAAAATCATTTGGTTTCTTACAGAAGTAGACACTTTAATAAATATATTCCTTTTTTGTCTTTATACACCCTTGCACAGTTATCCATTCTATTTCAAAATTATCTAAATTAATTTTTAATTCAAATTTGAAATTTGCAGAATTTTTAAAAGTATATTTTAGGATTCGCATACGACACAGGATCAAAAAAAAGAAAGCACATTAAAAAATAACACGATTTTTAACAACACTTTATTTTTCTGGAGAAATTTCATCTTTCTTATACAGTGAAACTTTCGAAAAAGACCACCTCTCTGCACGTCCATTTTCTCGAAGTAAGGTCTTTTATCCCATAGATTTAACTTTAGAAACTTTGAAAAGCAGCCAGTCTAACCTCTACGAATGGTCAATGGGCTGAATTAGCAGAATTGAAATCATTCTTGCTTTAGACGAAATCTTTAAAATAAATTTAATTATATATATTTATTAAGATTCCTACCGATAGGATTACTAATTTATAACCTCAGGACTATGAAATCATAGAATGGTTCAAAGATCAATCATATTGATGCTGTATATCATTTGCTTCAAAGTTAGCCAAAAATCATATATTCCGTCCCTATTGAATGGATAAAGTCTATTGAATGGATTAAATTAATAATTATTTAGTTATCTATTGAATGGATAAAGTTATCCCATAGATTTAAAGTTAAAAACTTCGAAAAGTAGCCAGCCTAACCTCTACGAATGGCCAATGGCTGAATTTGCAGAATTGAAATTGTTCTTGTTTTAGACAAAATCTCTAAAATAAATTTAATTATATATATTTATTAAGGTTCTTAAAGATGAATAGGATCACTAATTTATAACCACATGACTATGAAATCATAAATGCTTCAAAGTCAGCCAAAAATCATATATTTTGTCCCTATTGAATGGATTAAGTTAATAATTCTTTAGTTATCTATTGAATGGATAAAATTATCCCATAGATTTAACGTTAAAAACTTCGAAAAGTAGTCAATCTAATCTCTACGAATGGCCAATGGCTGGATTAGCAGAATTGAAATTGTTCTTGTTTTAGAACTAGAATTTAGTTTTAGAATTCTGCCGAAAAAAGTATTGGTTGTTTCCCAGAATGGTGGCCTCTCAACTCGTACTTCTCCATCAGGAGTCAGCTTTGAGTAGCTTTGAGTTTTTTTGGTAGCTTTTAGAAATTTCAGTGTACATGTTCTTTTACAATTCGTTTTCTAATTATGTTCTTATTTCAAGAACTATCTTGAATTATGTTAGCATCTTCATTAGCGTTGAGAGAAGGACTTTCAATGGTGACAGTAACTGGTGGTGAACTCCCTATTTCGTCATACCTTGGTGGTGGATCTAGAAGTGGAGCGCGATTGTAATCATAAGATGATAACAAACCCTCCATAGAACCATAGGTCCTTAGCCGATTAATTGTTGGAACTGTCGTGATGGTTGGAGATTCATCTGTATCTGGTTCTGCGATATTTTCACTTCTGGGGCAAGCAGCACGTCTACACTGGGACATTCGCTCAATTTGTTGAGAGATTTTAGGTCCTCGAAGATAAGCAGCAATTGACAATAAGACCAAAGCTCCAATGATTGTGATGAGTATAACGGCAAGAGATTCACCTGAAGACACTGCGGCTGAAATAAAAAGTATAATTATTTTGAACATAATAATAAATTTTGAAACAGAAGGTTCGTATTCTACGCCATATCGTCAAAATTTATCAACTTACATTGGTTGATTCTTATCAGTGTAAGATGTTAGATATCTTTAGGACTTCCAGTTTCCGTTTTAGTTCGGATTATCAAAACGTTATTAGAAATTTTAAGTTTTTATCTTATTCCTAATTTTCAGTTTTTAGCTTAATGAGACGCAATCTTAAAACATCTGGAAATTTTAAGAAATTTTAGAAATAGAAAAAATATTTTATTTTGAAAATTTTTTTTCGAATAGGATTTAGCTTTTTGAAAAATCTAGCACAATTCAAAATTTCTGAGTGTCTTTTGAATATGAATTTGTGTCAGAACTGATTATAAACATAAAAAAAAACTTTTAAATACGGCAACAAATTAAAAAAAATTACGAAATTATTTTTTTGAAAATTCCATGAAACTATATGATAGTTATCATTTTGTAGTGTATAAAGGTATTGTGAATATACTATACATATATTCACGATTGTCCTATCACGATTTACCTCGAGCAAATGCTGCAAATGGGCCTGATAGCCGAGTGACTAGAGCTCTGGAGCTCGCTGCCCCAAATTTTGGGTGCGACTCCCGGTGGTTCCATAGCTGTTTGTAGTGGATCTGAATCCACTTACATGTTTTTTAACCTTTTTGTGAGGGTTTCTATGCGCTGTATATATATAAAAATTCCATCAATTAAAAATATAATTTAAAGAGAAAACAACAGATGTCTGTCAAAATAACACTCAAATTAAAAAGAATCCAACAGATGACTCACTCTATATTATATCATCACATTACTACAAATGTTATTAGATGCGAGGCAGCATCAACGACGAAAGTGATTTTGAACCACTTCTCCATAAGCAAATCGCTGCTTGATGGCCAATTGGCTAGCGCTCTGTCCTTTGGTACCACAGGCTCCGGTTCGAATCCTGGTGGTAGCCTGGATGTTTTCTGAGTGGTTCGGAATCTTCGTTAAACTATAGGTCCCGGTCTAATTAGCCTAACGTGGGCAAAAAATGACCGTACAGCGACAAACCAAACCACAAGAAAATCTGTGTACTTGGCTACGTTGAATAGTTTTAAATGCATATTTTGGAATTTATACAAGTAAATAAAACAGTTAAAAATTCCGATATGTCAATTCAATTTTTTTTGCTTGTTTAGGAAATTAATTTCTAGCTACATGGTGAGGTTTTGATTTACATATTTTTTATGTGGAACTTTTTTATGCGGTCTCTATTCATGGCATAAATTTTCTTTAGCGTGTTGCAAACAATATATTTTATAGCTACTTATGAAGTTTCAAGATATATATATTTTTTTTTAAATGTCTTTTATGTGTTTCCCCCATAAAAAAACAGGTTTGGGCGTGTTTCTTTCTTACTTTTTTGGATGTGCAAAAATTTACTTCACTTTCCTCTGAGAGATCAAAGAAATTAACTAGGTATATGTTCATACAAATCTTACTTCTTTTTATTAGTACTTTTTACTATTTTTTTGCAATTTTTAATAATTCAAAAAATTTCAAATCTGAATGTTTAATTGCAGAAATTTTGATATTTTTTAATTAACATGAAAAAAAGTAAGAAAACAAAATTATAACTTTAAAATTAATTATTAAAAATAGTTATTAAAAATTAATAATTAAAAAGATTTTGTCAAATTATATATAATGGAAGAAAAACTGTTAATTTTAACTACACTAAAAATATTGTAATTATAATTAATAATCATTATTGAACTTAAATTAATATTTATCCGAAAACATTTAAATTAATTTATTGTAAGATTATATGACATCATATACGATTTTTATACTTACTACAATTGGCGACGTCCCCATCTAATTCATCACTCAGATCTCCACAGTTATTATGACCATCGCATATGAGGTCTTTCCAAATGCAATGCCCATTAAGGCAACGTTTCTCTTCTTTAAAGCACCAGTTATATCCTATGAAAAGTTTTTTTTAATAACAAATAATTGGAAATTTTAATGAGCTGATCGAATGTGTTAATAAATTAATTAACAATATGTTAATAAGGGATTTAACTATCCTGATATTTTATTCTGGATATTTTATTCACTTGGGATTCTTAATTTCCTGTCATTACCGATACACTTTGTCTTTTTTTTTTTCTGGGAACAATTAAGTAAACTTGGTTTCATCGATTTCAAAAGGGCTGAAAATTGCATATTCCTAATATTCATCATATTCTTTGAATTACGATTGTTCTCATAAATCAATAAAGACTATTTACCTTAGAAATAAAGCAATAATCAATTTTCGAAAGAAAATTTACCTCAATTTGTCCTTTTGACATTTTATCAGTGGTCTAAATTTGATTGTATTCAAGAGAAAAATATTATACTCAAAAACTTTGCTAAAGTCACGTTACTCATTTAATTTAGAATTTGAACATCACAAGAATGAAAAAGGTCCCAACATATCTACAAACTCATCAATTCATCTTGCAGCATCTCAAAGTGGAATATCGCATTTATTTATTTGTTTATTACTTTCGCAGCTCTCTCAATAATATATCACATTTGTATAAAAGTGCGTAATTTTGAAATGAGCCCTTAAAAATGTAAATTATGATATATCTTCTTATCTTTTCGTAAAGCTGTGAAAGTTAATTGAAATTTCACATTTTGTACGTGACTAGCATTGGAAGTTTGGAACACCACATTGGTCATTCCCCAATTCATATATGACTGAAATTCATATGCATCATCATTGTAGCCACATAGTCTCACCATTTTAAAGCCTCTGACTGATGTGATCTGAAATTGACCTCCGTTGGTCCTTTTGACATTTTATCAGTGGTCTAAATTTGATTGAATTCAAGAGAAAATATTGTACTCAAAAACTTTGCTGACGTCACGTTACTCATTTAATTTAGAATTTCAACATCATAAGAAAGAAAAAGGTCATAACATATCTGCCAACTCATCAATTCATTTTGCAGCGTTTTCAAGTGGAGCATCACATTATTTTTATTTATTTATTTACTTTTTACTTTCGCAGCTCTCGCAATATATCATATTCGTATAGAAATGCGTAGTTTTGAAATTAACCATTAAAAATGTAAATTACGATATATCTGCTTACCTTTCCGTAAAGCTGTGAAAGTTAATTGAAATTTTGCATTTTGTATGTGACTAGAGTTGGAAGTATGTAACACCACATTGGTCTTTCCCCAGTGCTTGTATGAGTGAAATTCATATGCATCATCACTGTAGCCACATAATCTCACCGTTTCAAAGCCTCTGACTGATGTGATCTGAAATTGACCTCCATTGGTCCTTTTGACATTTTATTAGTGGTTATTGAATTCAAGGCAAAATATTATACTCAAAAACATTGCTAACATCACATTTTTCATTTATTTTAGAATTTAAACATCATGAGAAAGAAAAAAGATTCTAACAAATCTGCCAACTCATCAATTCATCTGGCAGCGTCTTCAAGTGGAGCATCGCATTATTTTTATTTATTTATTTATTATTTTCGCAGCTCTCGCAACATACCACATTTAGAAGAAGACTGCAATACACTATAGAACTGAGTAGTTTTGAAATGAACCATTAAAAATGTAACAAACGATATCTTCTTACCTTTCCGTAAAGCTGTGAAAGTTAATTGAAATTTTGCATTTTGTATGTGACTAGAATTGGTAGTATGGAACACCACATTGGTTTTTCCCCAATGCATGTATGACTGAAATTCATATGCATCATCACTGTATCCACATAGTCTCACCGTTTTAAAGCCTCGGACTGATGAGATCTATAAATAAATTTTAAAAATTAGAATTTGTTGCACAGATATCAGGATAAGATAAACAATAGGTCAAAAAACATTCGATTAACTGATACGCAGACGGAGATTTGTGTCTGTAAAAAAAATAAGTGTAAAAATTAAAAATTAATTTTTTTGACAAATAATTATTTTCATTTTTTTCAATGATTTTAACTATTATTTGTATATTTGTAGCAAATAAATGTAAAAGAACCACACACGCATTTAAAAGAAAATTGTAATAATATATTTTCTTGACTATTCTAAATAAAAAAGATCAACAAATGTAATTATTTCTCCTCAGAAGATTTATAAAATTTTTCTTTGAAAATTGTTTTCAATTTTTTCTGACATTAGAAGTAGTAATTAATAACAATAAGTAGTTAAAAAATAAAGTCATATTTCACTCGTTTATGTTTAATCTTTCTAATTAGAATAGGCTTTTTGTTGTGTATTTATGTTGTAAATCCTTTTAAATAGTAATTTATGCAGTAATGTTTCTTTAGTAACTTGAAACTTTAACAAGATAGCTGTCATCAAGTAGTAGGAATCCAAAGTCCAACTGACTAAGATTTGAAATTAGAGACAAAACAATTCCAAATTATGAGATAAAAATTCGACACTATCATCTAACTATTCGAAATCACACATCATTTGCAGTCAAATTTTTTAATCTTGTTAACTTTAATTTTATACCAAATTATTTAAATAATGTATTTTACTTTTATTTGAGACTTCTTGGAAAATGTATGGTTATCAATTCGATTTATTTCTTCAATTTTATATTTCAAATAGAATAAATAGAAGAGAACTACTTGATTTTTATTCTTTATTTATTATCTTAATTTGTGAAATAAAGCTATTGACAAAAATAAAAAAAATATGAAAATGTACTTTAACTTTGAATTTGTGTAATTTTAATATTTAAATACAAATTTAGACAAACTTATATGCCCATTTAAAGAGGGTTAGATTCTCGTAAATTCGATGGTGTATTTGGAATTTTTGGCTTCCGGCGATCATGAAAGCAACATTCAACAAGATCGCCATACCCATGATCTTTTGTTGAAAACAATGTAGAAGAAAGTTTCTTACTTTTTATGGCTGATGTGAATGGGCGACAATTTATCTTATATGGAAGAACCAAATGCTATTTCAGAGAATTTAATTTATGTTCTAAAATTTTGTAGTTGAACATTTTGCTTTACATCTGTTGCCTCATGGATAAATAGCTCCATCTGCATAATTTGTAAAACAAAAACAAAAAATAATCAATAATAAATAAAAAAAATCGTAGTGTAAGCTGGCACCAGAGGATTATAAACATTCTCGTCTGGGTGGGTGTGAACTGACTGGAAGGGGAAATGAATGTAACCAGGGCAGAGTGCATTTGGTTTTCGAATAAAGGAGTTGAGTTTTTACAGTTCACTCAGAGCATACGTGTTTTTATTTTGAGATCATTACCAACATCTATCTATTTGCAATGGTCGTCTTTTAAATTTCGCCTCTAAAGGTTCTGCTATTTGTTGTATTAAATCGGGGTTAATCAGTTACTGTCCCTTTATCTCATTTGCTAAGATGTAATTTTACATTCACAAATTATTTCTGATAAATGGACTTTATTTATCAATCAATAGTATGACATGTATTAATTGTGTGCATAAATCATCTGCTCAAGATAAGATATACTAAAATTTATAGGGTAACTATTCTTGATTTACATAAAAAACAAAATGAAATAAAGAAATTCAACAAAGAAATTAAAAAAGAGCGCATAATTTTTTTTAAATATATACTACCATGTTTAGGAACATTAAATAGCTACGTCACGATCAAAAATTCCCAATGTCATTAGATACTTAGATAAAAAAAAAAAAAACCCGTGATGTCAATATATGTTTTGATAAGGAAAACACATGCTGTTAATATTTATTTCGTCAGAAAAAAAATGTGATGTCACCAGTTTTTTCTTCAAAATCAGCAAATTTTAAGTTTGTTTAGTTCAAAATTGGAGTGAATGTAAAATACATACTTCTAAATAATTTTGACAAGCTGTAGGATCTCTGAAGTATGGCTGTACTATAAATCTGATTCTGACAACAACTCCATATATCAATAAGATATATACCCATATATAATGAGATGTATTAAAATTTATAGGGTAATTATTCTTAATTTACATAAAAAACAAAATGAAATAAGGAAATTCAACAAAGAAATTAAAAAGAGCGCTTAATTTTTTTAAATATATACTACCATGTTTCGGAACATTAAATAGCTACGTCACGATCAAAAATTCCCAATGTTATTAGATACTTAGATAAAAAAAACCCCGTGATGTCAATATATGTTTTGATAAGGAAAACACATGCTGTTAATGTTTATTTCGTCAGAAAAAAATGTGATGTCACCAGTTTTTTTTCTTCAAAATCAGCAAATTTTAAGTTTGTTTAGTTCAAAATTGGAGTGAATGCAAAATACATACTTCTAAATAATTTTGACAAGCTGCAGAATCTCTGAAGTATGGCTGTAAGTCTATAAATCTGATGCTGACAACAACTCCATAAGATGGTGGCGGTCGAAGAGTGACCATACAATGCAAATTTGGTTCGAATTTAGAGTCAAAATTAGATATTAGAATTCCAGATGAATTCGCAGAAAATGATGATAATTTTATTTCTACAGGTTCTTGACTTGAACAACTTCCAGAATGCTTCATCGAAACTGTAATTTAAAAACATATATTACATGTTAAAATATATATATGCCAATAATAAGTAGATTAATTTCTCAAATATCTAATTTCAAGAATATGAAATTCAGCTTCCAAACTTAAGTATTTCTTTTAAAATAAATTTCCGTCGAGTTGTATTGAGCTTAACTAATTATTTGAGGTGTTGGAAAGATTTATTGCAGGGGTGGCCAACCCAAATGATCTTGCGGGCCACTGGAAATGCATCATAACTCTGAGAACCGTATACAAAATTCTATATCCCCATATTAGATTTAGACCCACTATAGACACTTTTTGGAGTGAAAAATTGAAATATGAGTTATTATTATTATGTTTACTATTATTCTTATATGTAAACGTAGATAATATAATAATAAAAAGATACTAAAGGCACATTGTAAAGAAATATATAACACTAAAAATGAAATATAAAAAAAAAATATATAAATATAAATGAAATAAAAAAAAAATTGAAATCATTAAAAAATATTTATTTTACTAGTGCGATATTTGTTTCTCCACTCTTTCACTTAGCTTTTGCAAATCGATGCGCGCTCATCATGAGTTCGCAGAATATAATTTAATTATTCTGCTACACATAACAGTAAACTCATAAATAAAACAGGCAATATCTGTCATATATTCACAAGAATATTATTTTAAAATCAAAGTTAATTTTTTTTTCTCATAATTTCAACAGTTCATTTTTAAATATATGGATGCACACATAATTTATCTTTAAGGCATTGGTTTGCACTACTTTGGCCATTGCAAAATAAATATATTTTGCACAGGTGTGATAAATCTCACTACCCGAAAAAATGTTCAAGATGGGCATAATATGAACAAAAAGTAAAAATACGTAAAACGAAAGCAAATAGCAAAACGAAAGGTACTTTTTTTTTTACTGCATGAATTGAAAGCATTCAGAGAACTTCTAATGCACTTAGAATAAACATTTTCTAAGAAATCAGGAATCCAATCAGAATTTAATGAAAATTAAGAATAAAGATCCAAATCAAGAATCAGAATCAATGAGAATCAGAAATTTAGAATTTCTAATGTTGCGTGATATCATAATGCAGGAAAATTAGATGTATAAATTTATATCTTCTTGTTTTCAAACTATTTTCAATAATTTCTTATTTATAAGATTTTTATAATTTCTAATTAAAATATTTTTTATTTTGAGTCTTATAACTGATGGGAGATATACTAGTAATTTCATGAAGTACACTCAAATCTGATAAGGACCACACACAGACAAAAAAACCAATTTAATCATTAAATTTCTCACGTATTCTTACTTTTTTTTTCATATTATGTTTTTAAGAACAATTTTTTTCAGATATTATATTGAAAAATCAATCAGAATAGCATGAACAGAAGTCAAACAAAATCAGGTTTTTAATGTACAGGATAAAAAAAAAAAAAATTCTTAACAAATATTAAGTTAATTACTTAACAAATATAAATATTCGCTACAAATATTAAATCTTCTTTCAGGTACTTCCCTTTTTTTAAATTGATGCATGATTTTTATTTATAGTCATAATTCAAAAATTATTATAAATCTGATCAATCGATAAAATTGATCGCATCAAATAAATTTTATCATAAAATTGGCTTATTAGAATCAAATAAATGTTGTCTTAAATTTTTTTTTGCTTAAACACTAGGGACATACCATTCGTTGACACGTCATTGTTATAGAGATACTCGTCAATTTTAAAAATTCACCTTTTGGGTTTTAAAGCAAAACTTAAAGACAATATCAACACATATAACTTACATTAACTGATAAATATAGCCAATATATCTGAAATTTTACTGGATTTTAGAAGCACATTGTATTTTTAAATTATGAAAATATTGTCTTTTTTTGTTACACAAACGTTACTTATATTGTTAAAATATAGAAATCTTAAACTATTTGCAAATATACTCATAGTTATATTTAAATATCAGTAAATTAAAATAGTTTTTAATGTCTGATATAAATCAGAATACAGTGAAATACATTTTTAAATTAAAATTGTATAAAATTAACAAAAAATATAAAAATAATCATTTTTTAAATTGTAAAATTTAATTAAAACTTTTACACAACCCTATAACATTATATATTATTACCAGTAGAAGTTAGTAGTTTTTGATTAGGAGTTCTATAAATGCATTCAAATATACTTACAAGTTGTATATCCTTATATTATATATAAGTTATATTTAAATATCAGTATATTAAAATAGTTTTTATGTCTGATATAAATCAGGCATAAAGAGAAATACATTTTTAAATAAAAGTGTATAAAATTAACAAAAAAATATAAAAAGAATAATTTTTAAATTGTAAAATTAAATTAAAACTTTTCCACATTCATATATCATTAGCACTAGCATTTAAAAAATATAAACAGAATCATTTTTTAAATTGAAAAATTAAATTAAAACTTTTTTTCACATTCATATATCATTAGCACTAGCATTTAAAAAAATATAAACAGAATAATTTTTTAAATTGGAAAATTAAATTAAAACTTTTTTTCACATTCATATATCATTAACACTAGCAAAAAGCTATAACAAAACATTAGCAAACCTATAATATTAACATAACATTAGCATTAGCAAACCTATAACATTAACATAACATTAGTATTAACAAACCTATAACATTAACATTAGCATACCCATGACATTAACATAACATTAGCATTAAAATATACTTACAAGTTGAATATCCATCACTGAAAGCAAAGCACCATGCATGTACTGCTATGAAAACATAAATTTTTATCGACACATCTCCTGCCCATAAATTGGATATAATAATCTAAACAATTACTAAAGTCTAAAAGGTTGAGAATTCCTTTTCAGCGTGTTCACGTATTACATCCCAGATAATATTGTCTCGCTCGTAGATAAAACTTCTCGCTTTTTCATGATTAATTAAAATAAAAAACAATTGTTGTTTGATAACACTTTTGTACGTTTCAAATCGAGTAGCTACTGATCAATCAAAAAAATAGATATAATTCGGTAGTTGCAGTGCATTACGCCTGATTTCATTCTGTTGAAAGAAGCTTTATATTTAAAGTATTCGAATCATTCTACTTATCTTTAAAAACATACAAAATTTTTTTATTTTTATAGATAGGATATTTTCAATTTTACATTCTACATAAATCTTTCATTCAAATAAAAATTAAGTTAAAAAAATTTTTTTTTACCTTTATCAAGATATAATTTAAAGAAGGATATACGAAAAACCCATGAAAATATTATGATTTATATACTACGGTATATCGTTATAATATTTTTAAAAACTGATAAATGGAATACATTTAAAATTTGATGAAACAAATTTTGAATAACAGTTAAACGAATTAAATCAAGATCAACAAACATTTTGAAGGATTATATCTTCAATTCCACTCATTTAAAAAATGCTGATCTCAACAGGATATCACTTTCATATACTCAGCTAGAGCCTTTGTTACCGTAAGAATCGAAACTTCTTGCTCTTATATATAGCCAGGGCCGGATTTTCCTACAGGCTAACTAGGCTTCAGCCTAGGGCCTCAAGATCAAGAAGGGCCTACATTCAAATTGTTAGAAAAATTAGAATTACACTATTCTAAAAAAAAAAGTAAACACTGAATAGAAAATAAGGAGAAATTCTACACTTATGACTAATAAACAAACAGAAAAATGTATTGGTTAAGATCAACGCATTCGGCTCATTGGGTCTGTTCGTTTGTCTATACTAGATTGCACCAAAGTATAGTTCATACATTCAGTTATTTGATAGAAAATATGATAATTTTTATTACATATTTTATTTTTCGTATGCAAAGAATTTTATTTTTGAATTTGGTTTTTGTAAATGTTGTTTGTTATGTTTGATTAGCTATTTGTTTACAAGTACTATATAGGGTGCCAAGTTGCCAGTATCAATGTCAAAATAAGTGTTCTCGACTTTTTTTTTTTGTGCCAAATTTTTTAATAAATATTAGTACAAATCACATGTTTCATTTTAACATATAGATATACATCACAGTAATGATGTATTTTATTTATCTTTATGTAATTTACAAACTTAAAAATGAGAGGTGAAAGGGCCTCATGAGTGAAATAGCCTAGGGCCTCTTTTCATCTAAATCCGGCCTTGTATATAGCAATACAATATTTAAAAAAAATAAAGGGGCTTGAAATTAAAATTTAATAAAATAAAGTGTGCATTTGTTTAACAAACTAAAACGTGCAACAAAAAGTTTTTGATA